>JAVFHW010070931.1:0-16727 GCA_032159205.1 Eurystomus glaucurus suahelicus
TTAGAAGAATTTTTAAATGTCCTGGTTCATCCAGGACAGGATTAATTTTCAGCAGGAGCTGGGGTGTGCCACAGCCAGGCTATTCCATACCATGCTGACCTCATGGCCCCAGCACTGGTTCTGCACCATGCAACACTGGGTGAGGGTGCGCTCAGGTCCATTGGGTACGGTCCACCCATTTATTCACTTGGTATCACTTGTTTTGTACCTTGTTTTGCTCACTGTTGTTATTGCTGTTGTTCCAATTGTTTCTTGTGTGTTATCGTATTAAATTCTCCTTATCTCAATCCCAGGCTTTGTGCTTTTCCTGTCTCCCTTCCTGCGCCCAGCAGTGGTGGGGCAGCAGCAGCGGCACATGGTGCTCAGCCCCAGCAGGCAGTAAACCACCACAAAAAGGAAGAGTTCGATGAAACCAAGAAACCATTTTGGCTATGATCTTTCCCACAGAGGCAGGGCTCTCACCTGTACCAGAAGGGGATTCCAACCAACACACACTGCAATTCCCCACACAGGGGTGACAATTTGTGGTAACAACAGGATTTTTTTCTTCCTTCTTACTCTTGCTGTAAGAAATTACAGCTAGTGGGATCCCAGGAGTACCTCTGTCAGGAGGAAGAATGTGCAGGAATACCTCATGATGAGTAATAACGAGTTTGAAGCAAAGTCTGCAGTTTGACTTCGAACTTTGCAAGGGGGTCTCCAAACAAGTTTTTTCAAGCACAAAGAGCAGAAGTACAGCAAAGCTGTAAGCATTTTATAGAGCTTTTGTAGGAAAAAAAATTGGTCCAGTTTGTCCTTCTTGTTGCCTATCAGCATCACTTAGAAGACAGTTCAGAAGTTTAAATGAAAGCAGAGTGCATGCTTTGTGTGTCAGTTCAAGAAACAATCTTCAAAACAAGTTGGAGAACAACACCTTGCTACAACAAAGCTTCACTATCAAAATTTATTTCCATTATTTCATTCACTTCCACCATCACCTTCAGAGGAATTTATTTTGTCAATAATTACAAAGTAGGAATAGAATAAAAAAAAGAAAGTCTTTAGGAAAAGCCTCCTTTTTCATCTTTGCCTAAAAAAGCTGATAGCAAACTCTTCACAATTACTGTATTTGAAGACCATCTTCAGTAAACTCCAATATGAATAGACCATAGCTGGATCAAGAACAGACTTTGTTATAGCCCTCTAAACTCTGTGCTGCCTGAAAGGGTTTCTGTCGCTCACAACAGTGTACAGACAGCATTTGAAGTTTCTCTCTCACTCAGCACAAGGAGGCCCTTTCAAAGTGGAACAGTTGTCTTTATTATTTATAAAGACCTTACCCCTTGAGAACGTTGTACAACACATCTGCTGAAAGGGAATACCCAATCTCCTGAGGCTCTAGCCCATCCTCTAGAGGATGTATATTTAAAAAAAAAAAAAAAAAAAGGCGGGGCAGAGAAACACAATCATGACATTAGTCATTAAAGATGTTTCTTTCTCTGAAGGAATCCAGGATATATGCACTTCACTTCTAAATGTCTAAGTTAGAGGAGATAAAGTCCACCCAGCAACAATTTCTAAACTATTCCTGGGCACTGCAAGCATCTAAGCCATGCTAGAGGAGGAAGATTTTCAAATTGTGGAAGAAAGATTTAACATCTGTGTAATAACTCAAGATATCACACAAATCTAGTAACTGACTGCAGAAGGGAGAACCCAGAGTGCTATCATGTTCTGCAGTCAGGTCACTCCTGTGCTCCAGATAATCACTCTTTCCGGTCCAGGTTTCTTATAACTGATATACAGTGAGAGGTGTGATTATCAGAAGAGAACTACTTACTGTCAGACACAAAACCATCAAGAATTGAGTGGAAAAAAAAAAAAAGATTATTTCTCATTTTGGAGGCAACCAGGATTATTACTTCCTTCTTGTTTGCTGGTGGAGACATAGTTGCTATTTTGTTGACGACATCCATAGGCACATGACAGCATCCATCCTGCCATTTTATTCCCAAGAACCGAATCTCTTGTGCAGGTCCCTTGACCTTGCTTTTCTTTATGGCAAACCCAGCTCTCAGAAGAATCTGAATTACTCTTTTTCCTTTCTCAAACACTTCTTCTGCCTTGTTGCCCCACACAATGATGTCAGCAATGTTCAGAGGCATTTTTCAGTGCAGTTCGGATCAGTCCATGACAAATGGTGGGGCTGTGCTTCCACCCCTGCGGCAGCCACTTCCAGGTGTACTGGACAACCCTCCATGTGAAAGCAAACTGTGGCCTGCACTCTGCTGCCAAAGGGATTGAGAAGAATGCATTAGCAATATCAATGGTAGCATACCACTTGGCTGCCTTTGACTCCAGTTCCTGTTGGAGCTCTAACTTATCTGGTACAGCAGCACTCAGAGGTGGTGTCACTTCATTCAGGCCACGATAGTCTACTGTTAGTCTCCACCCTCCATCAGACTTTTTCACTGGCCATATGGGGCTATTAAAAGGCAAGTATGTTTTACTGATAACACCTTGGCTCTCCAGTTGATGAATCAGCTCATGAATGGGAGCCAAGGAGCCTCGGTTTGTGCAATATTGCCATCTGTGCACTGTCCTTGTAGCAACTGGCACCCATTGTTCCTCAACTCATAGCAGCCCCACAACAAAGGGATCTTCTGAGAGGCCAGACAACGTAGATAGCTGCTTGATCTTCTCTGTATTCACTGTGGCTACACCAAAAGCCCACCGGTATCCCTTTGGTTCCTTGAAGTACCCTCTCTTGTGGTAGTCTATGCCAA
Organism: Eurystomus glaucurus suahelicus; assembly: GCA_032159205.1. NCBI lineage: Eukaryota > Metazoa > Chordata > Aves > Coraciiformes > Coraciidae > Eurystomus > Eurystomus glaucurus. Next base: position 2,766 of record JAVFHW010070931.1, read on the forward strand.
GGATACAAGGGGCCTCTGGGCTGGTCACAGTGGGGTGCTTTTCCCACTTGTCCCCAGTCAAGCTCACCTCGGCCTCTAGTACAGATAGCTCTCGGCATCCGCCTGTTACTCCAGAAACCCAGATGGGTTCTTTTCCTGTATGACTCGATGGTATCAGTGTACACTGTGCACCAGTGTCTACCAATGCCTTGTACTTCTGTGGTTTTGATGTGCCAGGCCATCGAATCCATACAGTCCAGTATACTCTGTCATCCCTCTCCTCCTCCTGGCCAGAGGCAGGGACCCTCTATTCCTGTTCTTGGTCAGAATATCCACAGTCTGGCCCTTGCCGTACCAGACCAGAAGTCCATCAGGATCAAAAGAGGAGATCACAGTCTTCTCATGTCTAGGAGATCACTGATTATTGTCTTGTTTTCCTACCGTGACTCCACTAACAGCCTTCTTGGGTGGCCTCTTTTTGACAAGTGTCTTCCCTTTCAGTTCATGTACACGGGCTTCCAGCTTGAAGGTGGGTTGACCATCCCATTTCCTCATATCCTCTCCCTGGTCACGAAGGAAGAACCAGAGTGTGCCACGTGGCATGCACCTGGGTTTCTCTTTCCCTCTGACTGGGGCAGGAGAGGATGGATTTCTTGGGGTGCCCCTGACATCCAGGGCACTAGCCCATAGGGATGAGGAGGTACTGAGACTCTCTTCAAAGTTCTGGAGCCAAGAAGAGACTATCTCCACAGTTGGTGTGTGTCGGTCTCCCACATCCATTTCTGGGTAGTACATTGCTGCCAAGGCAGCAGAATATGATGCCGGGGCACTTTTAATCACCTTTCTCCACATGGCCCGTGTACCCGGGACATCCTCTGGATCTCATCGTTATCTCGATTCCCATAGATGACTTCCAGCACTACCAATTCTCTCAGGTATTGGATGCCTTCATCTGCAGTAGTCCACTTTCCTAAGGAGTTGTTCATAAGATCTTCCTTGAATGGATATCTTGCTTTGACACTTGAAAGGAGCCACCTCCAAAGACTAAAATTGCCGACTCTTTCCCAATTCCTCTTTCAATTCCCTGGTTTCTAGCAAGGGAACCCAGCTGTTGGGCTTCCTTACCTTCCAGTTGTTGACTACCAGCTCCATTATCCCAGCATTGGAGCAGCCAGGTAACAATCCGCTCACCTGGCTGGCGGCTGTAATCTTTTCGCAAGTCTCAAAGTTCCGATGACATCAGGGACGGGGTAGTTTCCGCCTCCTGTTTAAGTTCTGTTACTCCCTCTTCCAGTCTCTCTGTTGAAGGACCAGCTTGTTCAGCAAGCCTTTCCTCTTCTTCCGCCTCTCTTATTAATCAAGGATATGGACCTGTTGTTCTCCTTGTCCATCGCTTCCTTTTTACTACTGGGGCAATTTCAGTAGATGTTGTTGTCTGGGTCCCCATCTCAACCACAGTTCTCTGAGAGTATTGAACTGTAGCTCAATAGGCACAGGCAAGGCCCCAGTACAGCTCTAGAAGTTGCTAGTTCTCATCAGGGTAGGCAAGGCAACCTTCTATTAAATAGTGTGTTAATCTGGCAGGGTCACTTGCCTGTTCTGGGGTAAAGTCCCAGGCTATGGGTGGTGATAACCATCCTAGGAATCTGCCCAAATCCTTCCACTCACCCTGCCACCTGGGAACAGGCCGCCTCAGGGCATGTTTCAGTGTTGACTCACACAAAAGTTGTCTCCTCTTACACAAAAAGGAGACCTGACTCCACATAGCCCACAACATGCCAACAGTATTAACTACTAGTGTTAAAGAGCTCACATAAGGGTGAGTGAGGACCTCGGAAGCCTGCGCAATAAAACCATCCACATCAATCCCTGGTAGGGGGACGGAGATGTATTCCCTCATCTTCTCCACGAGATAGCTCCCCCAGTACAATAAAGCCACCAATACCAGAGTAAAGCACACAGTTACTATTTGTGCCAGCATGTTCCCAAGTTCCTTCATCCTCCCTACAAAATAGCTCCCGCAGCAAAGTAAGGCAATCACCAGCAGAGCAAAGCAGAAAGCCATTATTTGGGTTAGCATGTTTCCAAGCTTAGCAAAACAGAGATAAGGAATAGAGCCAGCAAACCCGTGACCTGCACAGGGGCTTGCCACTTAGTAACTGCTATAGCTATAGCGCACTTCAAATAGAACTGCCGCTATCATGGGTTCAGGCCTCACGTTGGGCACCAAAAAAAGACTGGCTGAGCGCCAATTGCCCACCAAGCCACTCTATCACTCCCCCCTTTTCTTCCCCTCTTCCTCCTCAGCAGAGCAAAAAGAAAGGGGAGGAAAATAAGATGAGAAACAAAAAGCAGTTTAATAATAATAGAAGCAAAAGACAAGCAAATCCACGCGCGGAAGCAAAGGAAAACAAAGTTTTATTCTCTACTTCCCATCAGTAGGCGATGTTTGGCCACTCCCTGGGAAGCAGGGCTCCAAGACGCGTAGCAGTTGCTCTGGAGGACAACAGAACAGCCCCCCCACCCCCTCCTCCTCCTTTTCCCTAGCTTTATAGCTGAGCTGACGTCATATGGTCTGGAATATCCCTTTGGTCAGTTTGGGTCAGCTGTCCTGGTTGTGTCCCCTCCCAAGATCTCACCCACCCCATCCCACTGGTGGGGAGAATGTTGGGAAGAGCCTTGGTGCTGGGCAAGCACTGCTCAGCAGTAGTCACAACACAGGTGTGTTATCAACACCCTTCTAGCTCCCAGCACAAAACACTGCTGCTATGTGGAAAACCAGCTCGTCCAGACCCACTGCAAAGGTGCTAGACAGTTTTTTTCTACACAAAACTGCACTATAGCATGAATAAGACAAGTGACAGATTTTGGTATATTCTGTAACAATTCCTGTATATTCTGTATTATCCTCAGTAATGGGATTTTTGTTGTAAGAATGATTTGTGTCAACAGAAGTCCATAGGAAGAAAACAAGAAGGAAAAGATCAGGTTTAAGATAAACCACTCCTTAACAATTAATTTTTAAAAAGACTAAAGCCAGGGCCACAATTTAAAAAAAAAAATAAAACTTTTGTATAGAGGCAGTTTGTTTTCTAAGAAAGGTCTGAGGTAAAGTCTAAAAACATATCCCCTCCCCCTAAAATAGTTCATACTATATCTCTTGGCTCATCATAAACATCTTGGACACTTCAGTTCTTTTAGAATGACCCTGGTGATTCTGTTCTCTACTCCTCCCAGCCCCAGCAGATTTTAGCCATTGCTCCAGTATCTGGACTATGATCCTTAACTGCATCAGGTCCAACAGACCTTGGACAAGGAGCATCTATGGATACACTCCTCCACAAACACGGAGTCACTTACTCCATGCTAGATGTCTGCTCACATCCAGGGGATTGAGATCACAGCTACATTGCATTTTGAGGAAGAGGATAATGCACCTTATGCATTAAGGCACAGTAAAGAAGCACACTTCATTTCCAATATTTTTTAAAAGCATAAATAAAAGCAGCTGTTAGGGGAACCAAATCTCAAGTCCACCTAAAATAAAATTCCTTAATAGAGCTGCAGAGTACAACTGTTTCTGCTCTGATTAACACACACAGTACAATAGCCTCTTCTAGAATACAACCTTCCAGCAAAGCAGAATAGGCAACTTTAAGTTAATTACCATCATTATACTTAATCTTGTAGAAGTCAGTACCAAAAATATAGATATGAGCTCTCTCTTGCTTTCTGACTCTTTTAAATGATTTTGTTAGCTTACTGGAACCAGCTAAATGAGAAATACAGCAGCTCACTAAATACTTATGACATACATACTTGGTTAATACAAACTACTTTTCATTTAATATGAATATATTAGGTGTTTTTAACACTTTTCTTGGCTATACATCAGGATATTGAGCACACAAGTTCTCTACTAGTGCCTAAATCTGCTCATAAAAAATCCAATAACTCATCTCAGCCTATTCAGCTCACTCAATCACACATAGTTTTTTCCCCCATCCATGAGAAACTCACCAGCTCCTCAGCAAAATAGGCCCCTAAAATTTGCTTTTAGTGCCTATTCCTTCTCTACACAACTTCAAACCTGAGGCACACATTTTCAGCTCCAAATTTGGCCAGATGTGGAGCTTGTGGCCTTTGAGCCATCACAAACAAAGCAGATAAAGCAAGTTGCAGGAACTTCTCCTGAACCACCAACCCTCTCAGTCCTGTCTTGTCCAGCTGTAGTTTTTTTAGGGTACTTCCCCTGACAAGTACCAGTGCAATCCCCACCCTAATTAGTACCCACCCCACATGGACTCTTAACACCTTCTAGGATGAAAGCTGTTGCCGAAAGCAATTTTTCATAACTAGAAAAAGCATTTTTCCTTTATGTGCTCTCCCAAAAATGTTACAGGGATATTTGAATTCTCAGTACAAACTTGAGAGATGGGTGCTGGAAGCTGCCTCTCACTCATTTTGTGTTAATTCAAGAGAGAGACTCACCAGTCCTCGCTGCTGTCTGAGCCCAACTACTTCAGTACAGAGGAAAACACTGAACCAGATACATGCTTGAACAAAACCTCTATCTTCTTAAGTTTAAATTCATGAGTCCTTGGCATCAGCTCTCACACACGCATGTAGCTTCTATCACCTACTATTAAATACTGTGAATATGGGTGTTGAATAGTAATCACTGCTTTTCTTCCTCTCCTTCTGGCAGAATTATGCACTTTGACACCACAGTCCCCAGAAACAGAACAGAAGATATAAATTAACTAGGACTCTCAATTCCCAAAGTTTAAAACAATCTGGCACCTTGTATTATCTGGAAGACTTTCAGGAACCCAGTTACTGAGGATGCAGACTGTCAGCCTGCAGCAAGTGGTTCCTCTGTCCTAGCTGGATCCTGTCTGCAAGGACTGATCACACTCCACTTTACAATGCACTGTCCCTTCTCCTTTCAGGATGTCAGGAACTTCCACATCTTCCAGCTACATGAATGTTTGTTCATCTTCATGTGGTTTTATTTGTCCATCTACATCACTGAAACATCTTGATCTGACAGTGATTATTTGCATGGTTGGTGAATAGAGGGGAAAAATTGGTTTAAATTTCAAACAGTGACTGCTTCTCTGGCAATAAATTGCCATGGTTTTCTTCTACATCCTGAAATGCTCAAAATATGTCTTTTCCCTGCCTTGGGGTAGAAATAGCTTATATACCATCTGCCTACATGTTGTAAATCTTTACATGTTTTTCTGTTCACTCATATTTTCTTACCACAAAATCTGCAATCACATTTCTTGATAGCAAACATAGATTGAAGATATTTGGGGCCACATCCATCCTCTGAATCAGCAAGGAGAGCAGCCTGCTCCAAGCTGGAAGATGTTTTGCCATGCTAACCCAAGCTAGCACACTTGGTGACAGTCATAGTATTTAATCTGTAGCATAATCCATGTTCACACGGCTTTGTGGTACAAGGAATGCCCATGGGGTATATAGTGGCATGCTTTGTTGGACTCTGTCAGCAAAAACATAGATTACAATTAAATATTCCAGAGATTTAGATAAACCATAGCTTTTCCAATAATAAACAGCACAAAACACTAGGAAGGACTGTTAAACACATTCTCTCTTTTTCTTTTTTTTAAATGAGATTTGGAAAACTAATGCAAGCATTCATTAAATATAGGTATTCAGTTTCTCTTTCCAAAGACAAATATATTGGCATTAGGAAGCCACAGGAGATTTGCACTAAGCAGTGCTAGAAATTTTCCTGCTGCTATTCAAAGTTGCTAGAATTTCAATGAGAAGCTGTGATTACTATGCAGCAAAACAAGGAAAGGTGGCAATACTGCATCACCAGGTGCTTGTTAGGGTGTTGTTTAGAATACACAGGACACCTGAGGCAATGGTATTTCAAGTTACATTGCAGATGGAGCTACCTACCAGTCATGCTCTAGAACATCTTGTCCAATTTATTAAAACTAAGAAGCTGCTAGAACAAACAAAAACCTCAAGGCAGATTGCATACGTTGGCAGAAAATATTCAAACACTTAATCAACTCTAGTCCTGTACTCCATGCTCAGAAGTCAAAATAAAGTTCCCAGATTTTTCCGGAGTAAAATGCCCAGGGTTACTACAATAAAAATTAAAAGGTTAAATCGTGTAAATATTATGAAGTTAAGTTCTTCCTATGAGGACAAGAGGAAGAAACCACTTCAGACAATAGTTATAAATGTGACATTGAATGACTGATGGTCTATTAAATCAGAAAACTACTGCAATTGATTGAGAACACTTGGACCACATCTAAAAGAAAAGTTCTGATAGGATAAAGTATCCTTTCATTGGAAAGGTTAGGCTTTTGAAAAGATTATTTATTCTAAACAGAAACTTCGTATTTTTTTTCCACTTCTTTGATCAACTGTATTAGGAAAAAAAATCCTATTACTATTTCTGATTGATTTATTGGCTGGTCTTGGAAACCTTATTCCAGTAAAAATATTATTTTTATATCTTCCAGACCAGGAGGATTCCCAGCTTGTGAAGGCAAACTTCTGTCACAAAGGAAGTATTAGATTAAAAATGAGATAGCAATATGTTTTTTTCCGCAGAACTTGCTGCAATGCTATATTCAGGCATCTGAAGTATTTTTCAGAACTACAGAGTACATTAAGAGACAGATGTCATGTCACTACACACTGTATTAAATTTGAGGCTAAGTCATTTGTGGCAGACACCACATTTCCTACTTGTTTTGCACAACATTAGCAAACTGAGCTTGCAGTAAGAACTACTGTGAGTCAGGAATGTTCTGATTTCCATAAGAAAACATCAATTAAATGAAACCAAAATGTTTAAAAGGCCATATTCTTGTTCTGTAGCATTATGGGCCATGGCTATAACTGGGGGGAAAGATTTCCTTCACAAAGTCAAAGCTGTGCTCCTGTCCTCACTGTACTTTAGGGCAAAGAGGGACTCATAGGAGGCAGAGCAGGCATTTCAGGTGGCTCCAGTTGCTCCCTGTACTGGGAGCCATGGAAGGAGAGTAAAACTGGAGACCTGTACTCTGCACAAACACAGGTGTCATGGTTTAACCTCAGCTGGCCACTAAGCCCCAACACAGCCTCTCGCTCACTCCTGCCCTGGTGGGATGGAGGAGAGAATAAGAAAAGTGAGAAAACTCATGCGTTGACGTAAAGACAGTTTAATAGGTAAAGAAAAAGGCACGCATGCAATCAAAACAAAACAAGGAATTCATTCACCACTTCGTATCAGCAAGCAGGCCTTCAGCCATCTCCAGGAAAGCAAGGCTCCATCATGTGTAAGAGTTACCTGGGGACACAAACACCGTCACTCCAAATCATAGAATGTTCTAGGCTGGAAGGGACCTCTAGAGGTCATCTGGTCCAACCTCCCTACTTGAGCAGGGACATCTCTACCTAGGTCAGGTTGGTTAGAGCCACATCAAGCCTGACCTTGAATGACTCCAGGGATGGGGTCCCCACCACCTGTCTGGGCAACCTGTTCCAGTGATCCATCACCCTCATATTAAAGCACTTTTTTCTAATACCCAGCCTAAATCTATCCTTTCCTAGAATGTTCCCCCCTTCACTCCTTCTTCCCCCAGCTTTATGTGCTGACCATGATGTCATATGGTATGGAAGGTACCTTTGGTCAGTTGGGGTCAGCTGGCCTGGCTGTGTCCCCTCCCAACTTCTTGTGCACCCCCAGCCTACCCACTGGCAGAGTGGGGTGACGAGCAGAAAAGGCCTTGACTCTGTGCAAGCCCTCCTCAGCAATAACTAAAACATCCCAGTATTATCTACACTGTTTCCAGCACAAATCCAAAATATATCCCCCTAACAGCTACTATGAGGAAAATTAACTCTATCCCAGCCAAAACCAGAACAGCAGTGAGAGGCAGGGCTTGCACATACAATGTACAATACAGATGCTGCCACGTGTGGCAAAGACCCATCATGCCACAGCACTCCTTCCCCTAATTTCCAGACCTGCTTAGAGGTGACTAGAAGACTGATATTTTTTCAAACTTTGTCCAAATCTGCACCTCAGAATTTTGACTAGTCACACATCAGGTATCAAACCATTGCCCTGTGTAGACATATTCCAGCTTCCACTGCAGACGGGATGCTGGAAGTGAGTTGGGCTTCTGGCTCTGAATGGTACAAACCTACTTCATTCATCCCTTGAAAGGGAAATTCAGAAAAGATCCTTTAAAAGAAAGCTGGCACATGGAAATTTTTCTTTATCTCAACCATGTTTCTCCAAGCAGCATACATTCTCCTCCTGCTTCGCCTTCCCTAAAAGGGAAAAAGAATTTCTTAAAGATTCACGATGGGTTTCCACTAGGTTTGCCTTTTATTCTATACAAATCAGAGTTGGGTCAACACCTTAGTGAGTGACAAAGGAATCACAGAGAATCAGACATATATATACCTATTCAAAACAACTACACAATCTATGTTATTTTTCTAAAAGTTCTCGATGGTTTTCCACTAACTCATGACTCTTCATTCTTCATTAAATCAACAGTCCATAGAAGTCCAGCTGATATGTCAGTTTGTCCTTTTGTCTCATTTCAGTTCCTCTTCAGAAGATACACATCATCATCTTCATAGGTCACTTTGGTCGTTAGGATCTTTTATCTTCCTTCACCTTTCAAAATTCTAGGAACTCTATTTAATCTATGTCTGAACCTATTTTAAAACATGTTTACTCTAAGTTAATCACCTCTAATCTGTTATCTAACCTTTTCCTAAATAGGACTCTGTTGATTCAGCTGGACTGGGTTTTAAACCAGCCATGGTAGAGGCTGTACAAGGGACAATTGAGGAGCAGCTTCCATTGTTCTATTATATTAAATTCTATTACACAGTCCCTTACACCTGTTCAAACAAACCTACTGCCTATACTAGATCAAGAGTATAATATGATTCCAACCTAAGTTCCTAAAAGGCCACTGCTGTTCTACAGTGGTCCGTAATTTTGCACCTCTAAGTTCACCAGGAGCTGCATTAAAGTTCTGGGGTAAATAAAGTGAATTACAAACAGACTTCAGAGGATTTTCTTTTATGCAGGATACAGTGTAAATTTGCTTGGAAGGCGATACATTTCTTGTTGATTTACCCATGTCAGTTTAATGTCACTGATATCTTTGCCTGCCAGAAATGTTAAATAAATGTGATAAAATGTGCAGTCTAGTCAAATATACTCCTGTTGCAATGAAACAAGGGAAAAACTATAAAATATGTTTGTAATCAAGCACAGAATATCAACCAGTAACTGTGGTACTAAATCTTAGTGGATACTTCTACTTCACACAATTTTATCCACAACATATCATTTTACCAACAATTTTTGTCACAACAGGTATCTCCTTCTTGCTAAAATCACATTTTTCTCAGGGATTTTATCTCTGACCTATTATTTTGCATTTGAAAATTTCCAGTTACTTTAGATAGGGGAGTAGAACCCAATGAAACTGGGCAAAACTTGGCAAAAGGCAGAAACCATTACTGTCAAGTGCAGATAATCCACACCTGGAAGCTGCAAATCAAAAGTGCTCAAGCATGGAAAAGAATGACTACTCTTCCTATTGTCTTGCAAAAAAAAAAAAAAAAAAAAAGGATTCACAGCTCTGCTGAAGACTTTGCTCATTAATTCTCTATGAGTTAAACTTGATAACTGAATAAATTACTTGTACATTATTTTGCTATCCTAAAAAATTCTAAAGTGAATTAGTCTACTAATGAAAACACTCTGTCTAATGGAGCTTAAAAGCAAAGTCATGCTTCACATTCCTGTGGAAAAACCTAATATTTAAAAAATAAGAAATTAAAAATATGCTTGTAACAAGGCAACAGGCCCAATATTTGACCCTTGTTCATCCTCTTAATTCTAACATTTTCCTTGGTTTTACACAAAATAGTAGACAACATAACTTTGATATACTCAAAGCAAATAAAGGGTGTTTCCTAAAAGGACTCTTACAGCTAGGACTGAATGGGTCTGAGCTCTAAATTAAAATGCCACAGACAGCTGGTAAAATAATAGCTCCTTACAAAAACCCCCATTCACTTGCAGTGCGATGGTGCTTTTGTGAAAGAAATTGGAAGAAACAAGAGAAAAATAAAACGAAACCAAAACTGTACATCAACAGCTTAACTATTCAAGCATTACCAAGTAAGCATATTATTTTAATGTGAGCCAGATTTCACTGTGGAAAGGTGCTGCAGGTTACCTGCAGCTCTGGCACAGGTTAACTAAGGGTAGCCAGCAGAGGTTTAGCAGGCTGGAGGCTGGGGCTGCTTTCCAGCTCCATGCTCCTGCCCAGAGCAGCATGTGATCCTCAGAGGCAATAAACCTCTGAGCCATCCTTGCGTCTCCTGGTTGTACTTCCAGCAGGAATGCAAGCTACCCAGCACTGAGCAACCTTTTCAGGAATATGGGCATGGAAAAGCAAGTTGGGTGGGATCACTGCTCCTGAAACGTCTGGTAGGAAACTCACACCAGGGTGGCAGCCAGATCCTTTGCATGGGGACACAGGACTGAATTAGATGTTACAGGCAGAGTAAAAGGTAAGCTGAGAGGGAAGAAAGAAAACCCCAAAAACTATATCAATCCAGAAGCCTCTTCAGACTTTGCCGGAATACCAGCAGACTGAAAATCAGCAGAAGAGAAGCGGAACTTGGCTGAAGGTTATCAGATGGCATCTAAGTAGTGTAAAATTGTCAGATAATCTAGGCATGCATGCTGGGTAACCCAGAGCACACATGAACTCCAGAAAAAGCTTGGACTGAACTAGAAACTTTTCTGGTGAGTGTTGATCATCTCCATCACAAAGGTTTTCTTGGCAGAAAACAAGAAATATGAACATGCCACACAGATTTCATGTGGAAAATGCTAGGAGCTGCATACTATGGGCAAAACAAATCTGAAGTCAGAAGAGGAACAACTTTGTGCCACTGATAGTGAACACCAGGCACTGTCCATCCACTCCATGACTCCACTTTTGTCTCCGTGGTAGACAACCTGTCAGTGATGTAAGGCTGTAAAAAATGTTTTCCATCCTGTCTTTAAAAAAATGTGCTTCTGCAGAATTACTGAATACAGAAACAAATGAGGGTTGTTCTGTATTAGGTTCTACAACGTGACCTTTTTGAAGGCATGTAGCTCCAAGTCATCACTTTAATTGAACAAAAAAAATCTTTAGATCTGATTAAGAAGAAAAAGTCTTGTAACAGTACTCTAAGGCTCTTCTGATCAACTTATTCCTCCTTTAGAAAAGGCCACTTTTTGAATTGCATGTTCTATGCCAACAAGGTTATAGAGTGTAACAATGCATTTGTTCTGAACAAGCTGAAAAATACATGATCCAAGATTTCTCTGAAGCAGAAATCAATTTTGTGTAAAACAGGAAAATAACCACACCTTGTTTTATCAGACAAGATCTTTCCTTGATAGCAAGAAATACCAGTACCGGTATATTGATGTACATGTAATCAATCTTGCTTATGAGGTTCCCTGCTAAACCACACTCCTCTAACCTCTGTGCGTAGCACAGCACCAACCTAAACATCAACAAAATAGAAATAAGAGGCTACCCATTAATTAGCAGTCTCAGTTGCCACCAATCTCTAGGGACACCTAAAGTATCCTTGAGGGAGTCTCCACCATTGCCCTGTTCTTAGACTCTTCTACAAGAGTGCTTTTTTGAATACCAAAAAAAAACCGGGGTATTGGGCTAGATCAACCTTCAATTCAACCATGTGTGGTCAATTCTTATGTAATTAGAAGACTTATTTTTTAAGTCTTAATCCACACATTATTTAATTTACATAAAACCAAAAAGATTTCTCTGCTTTCTTGTGCACTTATCAGACACAGCAAACCTGAAGTGGATATATCCAAAATGTACAACCAACTGCAGTATGGCAAAAACTGGCTCATCTCTAGATTGCTGCTTGTTAGATTGCAGCACAGGCAGTAAGTGCAACACAGGAGGGGTTCACAGACAGCAAGGAGGAAGGGAAAGGGATGAGCAGAACATTCCTATTGGTAGAGCATCTGACAGAAGGTGGTCTATGCAAAGAGTAGCAGCACTCTGGGAGGCAGAAAGCTGGGAGGCTCCTGTTGAAACACACTGCAGTGGCCACAACAGTGACTTATGTATTCTTTACTTCTTCTCAGGGCCACCACTGGGATCCCATCACCATCCTCTAACACATAAAAATGACAGTTGTGAATCATACTTTAGTCAGGTTTCATTAGGTTTATCAGTGCACTGAGCCATTAAGCACATGGAGGATTCAGATCACTTTCAAAGATTAGTTACTAGAAATACAAAGTAGCATATAATTAAATTTCTTTTTTTCCATGCAGGACACTAATTCATCAATCGATGTTCATGAACAACAGTTATTGGACTGGCACACAGACCAAGCTGCAAGTTTTCTCTCAGCTGCCTATGAGAATACACAATGTTGTCTTCTCTGGTACAGCCATGTGTAAACCAAGGGCAGGTATTTTTTTTGTTCTGGTGCTCTAAATTAAGCTCCATGAAGTACAGGAGGACCAGAAGTCCTTCAGATTCCCTATATCCAGAGCTACTGCTAAACCAACAGGAGAGTACAAATATCTTAGAGACTAGCCAACCTACATTCACCTGCTTATATATAGATTCAAGAGCCTGACTTTATCATCCACTTTAAAAGTTCTGGCCTGGTATAAAATCAGTAACTGTTCTTCAGCAGAAGCAGAGACAGATTGCATGAAACATGTTGTGGTTTGCAAAGTTACGTAAACATAAGCTAAGAAGTACCAAAAAATATGCTTATGAAAAATACGTAGCCCAAAAAGTAATTAAGGAAAGAATGTGTAACAAAACAAATTAGATATAGGTGGAAATGATGCTGCACAATTCAGGACCTGTATAAAATAAATAGAATTTAACCAGTTTATGTAGGATACTAAGAAAAGCTCACATTCTGCTACTGACAGATGAAGAGGATTTGATTAGCAGCATGGGAAGAGTAGAGGGAAAACTATCCCCAGTTAGATGAAAAAAACATATTTTTAGTAATATGAACACTTAAAACTTAGATGAGTGCAAGTTATCCTGCTTCAAGTCTTTATTCAGGTTCTCACTGTTATAAGGAGGAAGCAAAATCCTCTGGGGCAAGCTATTCTTCTATTGCTCCATCAGGGTTTCTCACATTCTCCTTTCAAAAAGCTGGTCCTATCACTTGAGACAGAGTGCAGAGACAGGGGGATCTTGTTTTTATCTTATGTGACGAGCACCAAATCCTAAAAACAAGGAATCATGAGGCCTAAAAATCTGTGTATGCTCAAACATAGGGATCCAAATCCAACCAGAAACATTAACAAAAGTCTTTCTATTGATTTCTGTGGACAGTACATGGGACCCTAGAGATCTCAGTGCAGGTGAGAACTGTAAAGTATATTCACAGTCCTGTCAATACCTGAAGGCTCATAACCTAACATAAAGTTGCTGAAGTGGAGATCCAAAGACATCCATCAAAATTTTACTGAGAGGCACAAACTTTTCACAGAATCACAGAATCACAGAATCATTGTGGCTGGAAAGGACCTCCAGGGTCATCAAGTCCAACCTTTGCCCTAGCATCTCTCTAATCACTACACCATATCCTCAAGCGCCACATCTATTTATTCTTTAAACACCTCCAGGGATGGTGACTCCACCACCTCTCTGGGCAGTCCATTCCAGTGCCTAACTACCCTCTCAGTAAAGAATTTCTTCCTAATATCTAATCTAAACCTCCCCTGACGCAACTTGAGGCCATTTCCCCTCATCCTATAATTACTAATCTGAGAGAAGAGACCAACACCAGCCTTGCTACAACCTCCTTTTAGGTAGTTGTACAGGGCAATGAGGTCTCCTCTCAGTCTCCTCTTCTCTAGACTAAACAAACCCAGTTCCCTCA
>JAVFHW010070932.1:0-61428 GCA_032159205.1 Eurystomus glaucurus suahelicus
TATATCTCTGTACGGACTTCAATATCTGAAGTATCTTGAAATATCAACGGAACCGCATCAGTCAATGTTGTGTAAGGCCCCATCTGTTAATTTTTCATAGTTGCTTTTGGTGCAGTCTCCTGCCTTTCTCATATTGTAGACCATTAAAAAATGTTTCCCAAATTATTGTTCCTATGTGCAAATTTTGATGAAGATAATGTCATAAATCTTTAGTATACATGACATTCATGCTATTTTACGTCTGTATTCTGTTGGTATTTAAGTAATTACATATAGAGAAACTTGGGTGTTCTACCCAGGCTGATCCAGCTTTCTACCTCATACTGAATCCTGCTTAATTAGAGGTTGCATTTTTTCTTTGAAACAGAGAAGAATGAGGAAGTAGAACTGTCCCAGATTTTTTTTTTTTAAAGAACTAAAAGTTAAGCATAAGTTAGCCGTAGGATTAAATATGTCAGGACCCTAATAATCTAAAAACTAATTCTCTGTCAACTTTGTCTCAGAAAAAACATTTAGTTCACTTAGACAAAATTATAGAGAAAATAAGATTCAACTTCATATTTTAAAATATATATAAATATGCAGACAACCGTTTTTGCCAACAGGAGTTTTAGAACAGATTTAAACCAGACAGTTTCTCTTTGTGGAATTACATTTTTAATTATGTGGCTGATATTATGGAAGTCTTACTATTCATTGTTCACAGATAAGATTAGTAAATAACCCTGTAAGACCCATTTTCTTCCCCTTTTCATGTAAACATTGAATAATATGAAAGTGCTTGGTTACATTGTTTTCAAGTTACTCTAAGCACTTTTAATCCTAGGCAAACATACCACTGTTCACCAGTCGGTGTGCTTTCTCAAGCATTTCACATAGACCTTTCAGCAAACTGAGGAGTTTTTAGCTACTTCTGCCTGCCTGTAACTTTTGCTAAAATTACTTACTCTTTTAGACAAGGATTAGTAAATCTGAGAAAGGATTTCCCTATGTGTAGCTTTTCCTTCCTAAATTCCCACTGTCACCTCCCTTTATTGGACAACACTGGTCAGTGATCTGTACTGGTGGGAAGATCCTGGGGTTCCTTCCTCACCCTTTGCAAGATGTGCATGAAGGTCATGAGGTCAGCACAGTCTCAGTCCTGACTCCTCTGGGTCCCTCCTTGGATATAGGGATTTCTGACTTGGGAAAATTTCAAGGGATCCTTGAAGCCAAAGTATATGTATCAGAAGCCCCAGATTACAGGGTAAAAAATACATGAGATTGGAGAAAAAGGTATAGGGCAACTCCTGGTTAACCTATAATAGAGTGTCATTAAGCATAATTGTTTTCTCTACCATTATGCTTCCAGAGAATTATCTTTGTAGCTGGCGTGGTAGCCACTAAGATGGGCATTGTTCTTCTTCAGAGATGGAAAATGAAAAAAATGTAGTTAAAAATGGATCAGCTAGCTCATTTTTCTGAAATTAAGTGTTAGCTAGACAGCCCATTGATTTCTGGCATTGTCTAATGTTCAATGATGAATTGAAACAGAAATCAGTCCTTTATGCTTTTGTTATTAAGCGTGAAATTCATTGCTTTCTATCTGGGCAGGTATTCTAAGGCCACTTGAGTGGTTCAAGACATCTGTGTTCAACAAGCTTCATTGGGCCATGTCGTTGTTGAAGTATGTTCTGTCAGCTGTAATGAGTTTTGGATGTCATTAAATGGATGTCTCAAATGAGGACAATATCCTACTCTAGATCTTCTTCACAGGTTGATAAACGAGTTAATTTTTGATCTCCAGCAGTTATCCTTCTGCACCGCTTTATTCATTCTCAAAATAGCTGTAATTCACAAAATTATTCAGAAGGTTAGATTCCTAATTGAGAAAAATAAATAAATCAGTGAATATAAAATTGCACACATTTTGTGTCTCAAGATCATGGTCGTTTTTTAGTTATAAGAAAGTTAAAGTAAAATTTCATTTTGAGGCAGTGTTATATGGCAGTAATTTCACAGTCTGTTGTGCTCCAAGTGCCTCTCAAGTAAATATGTCTGAAACGATACAATATTGATTGGATAATTCCTTGGTAGAATACTGAAGGTTTTTCTCAGAAAAAAACAGTAATTAGTGTGCAGTGACCCTTATTGTAAGTGTATATATAAGCTCTTTTCCTACCATGTTTTCATATCTTCCTTCTTTCTGTTTTATACATTTTGCACTAGAATGACCTCTTCTGATTTTTCAGTAGAACTTTACTTGCTACTTCCCTTTTATATCCTTAGATCAGTCTGGATAAGGGTAAACCAAATTTATTAATTTTAAAATCTTCATTGTGTCTCTATAGTCTCTAACATCAGAAATGACAGCTTTTGTAGTGTTATTCCTCAAGCCAAAATAAGAAAAATGGTTCACTCACTGAGGCTCATTTAAAGTTTGAATTACATGTAAAAGATGCGTTGTTATTTGAAGGGTTTAGTTGTTATTTACCCCTTCTTTCTTCTTTATAGTGGCTTCTGATTCCAATTAAATGCAAACAAGCCCTCTCTGTTCTTTCCTGTGTGGAATTGTTCTTTAATTCAGGTTCTGGTACTATAGAGTTTATGTTAAAGAACCCTAAAAAGTACTTCTGGAAGTTATTAATAGATTAAAACTGTAAAACAGTGCCACCTGCAGTTAAAATTGTTAAATATTATTTCAGTGATATTAGTAAAACAGTACATATTCAGAACTGGTTTTTATTATCTATTGATATGTAAGGGATATCCCTTCCTCCATCTCTTGGAGCCCAAATGTTGCTGCCAGTGTTAGAGATAAATTGGTGTTAACAAAGAGGAGTTTTCTAAAAGTTTCCCTAGTGTAGACAACACCTCAGTGTCTGTGGACAAAGTCAGAAACACGGTGCTCTAAATGGACCTGGAATAAGCACAAGTCTTGGTTGACTCAAGAGTCTCTGCCGAAGTCATATGACAAGGAAGACGCTCAGGCATTTATTTCAGAGGAGAGTAAAACTCCCAAGTGTGAAACTTTGTACATACTTACTGCAGACTCCCAGATGATTATATAGTACATGAGCAATATGGTGAAATACTGAATTTAAAAAAATAATTAATAGGTATTGGGCAATCCTGCTAATCCTAGGTTTCCTTAATGATGATGGTGGAAAGTGAAGTAAACTCCACAGTAAATGAAATTTTAAAGGAAGGAATAAGAGTTTCAGATAAAGGAAAATAGTTTAAATGTTTTCATTCTTTGGCAGCAATGGGGTCAACCTAACAGAGTTTGTTCTCATTTGGAGAGTCATAGAATCCTAGAATGGTTTGGGTTGGAAGGGACCTTGAAAGATCGTCTAGTTCAGCCCTCCTTTCACAAGCAGGGACATCTTTCACTAGATGGGTTGCTCAAAGCCCCATCTACCTTGACCTTTGAATGCTTCCAGGGATGGGGTATCCCCAGCTTCTCTGGGCAGCCTGTTCCAGTGTCTCACCACCCTCATCATAAAGGTGCTAGAACTTGCACTTGGCCTTGTTGAATTAATGAGGTTTACATGGGCCCGGACCTCCAGCCTGGTCAAGGTCCCTTTAAATAGCATCCTTTCCCTCAAGCGAACCAACTGTACCACTCAGCTTGGTGTCATCTGCAGATTTGCTGAGAGTGCGGTCAATCCTGCTGCCTATGTCATTGATAAAGATATTGAACAGTACCAGTCCCAATACAAACCTCTGAGGAGCACCACTTATTACTAATCTCCATTTGGACATTGATTTATTGACTGCTCTTTGGATGTAGCCATCCAGCCAATTCCTTTTGCATCAAATAGTCCATCCATCAAACCTATCTCTCCAAATTAGGGGCAAGAATGTTGCAGGGGGACTGTGTCAAAGGCCTCACAGAAGTGGAGATAGATGACATCTGTAGCTGTTCCCTTGTCCACAGTCAGTCCATCATAGAAGGCCACTAGGATTAGTTGGGCATGATTTACCCTTGGTAAAGCCTTATTGTCTTGTGTGTCTTGTGTGGCCTTCAGATAGCTTTGAGGAGGGTCTGTTCCATGATCTTTCCTGGCACAGAGGTGAGGGTGACTGGTCTGTAATTCCAAGGTTCTCCTCTTTACCCTTTTTAGAGGATAAACAATTGAAGCCTAAACGGTAAAGGAGCTTCTTTGTGTTGTCAGCAAGGGTAGAGAGTACTTCCCAGTATTTTGTACTAGTGGTTTCTAAGTACATGCTGAAAAGGTCTTGAGGTAAAAGCCCCCAGACAGTATCTTCTCTTGTCTCTTTGTCAGTTTTACACTTTGTTTCTAGTCTTGCTGCAACCTGCAGACAGGCAGTGTTCTTTCAAGGGCTGTCTTCATCATAGCATAACTTAAGTTAGAAAGCATCTCTGAAGGCCATCTTGTCCACCTTCCCTGTGGTCAGAGCAGTTACGGTTACTCCAGATTGCTTAAGGACCTATTCTCCAAATGAATGCTGCAATAAAGAACATTGCAACCAAGTTACTTTGGGGAAGTATTATTAGCGAAGCAACCATGATGCTCCCACCTCTTTGTCAGCAAGAAATAACCATAATTCAACCTCAGAGGTTCATAGACCATTGCAAGATCTATTTCTAATTATAAAATCAGCAGATAATCTTACCATAGTCTAGGACTGTCAACTCCAGGGCCCAAGCAGTGCATTGTTCTTCATTATTCACAGTTTTACTGTGACTGCAGAGGTATGGACTTCATAGAAAACAAAAGCTGAAATACAGAGAATTTAGAGTTAGCATACTCTGGATGCAGGTCAGGTCATTAGGTAGAAGCATTAATGGCATTGTTAATTGATAACTGGATGAGGGGAAGTCATCCAGTTTTTCTCCTGGACAGTGGTTTAATGCAGTTAGTTATAAGATACTGCTCTCCACCCTGAGAATGAACAGACAAAGCAAGCTAGAAAGACTCGAGGATTTCATTGAGGGATATAGCATGGTAATGGTGTTCACTGGTTGCCACCTGAGGAAGAACAGGAGTGAATTGATAATGGTTTTAATCCCTGTTAAACCAGTGTGCAGCTGTCAGGTGACCTCGCAGAGCAACAGGGACGTGGTTGCCAACTGATCTGCAAATTGCTCAGATCTTTGCATCCATTTTCCTACTTGCCTGCACCACTGCCTGTTGTATGTCTGTGGTGGTTAGTCCCTGCCAGGGCGTGAGCACCATGTGCTGCTGCGCCCCAACCACTTGGCAGGGAAAAAAAAAGAAAAAGGAGAGCACAAAGCGCAGGGGTGAGATAAGGGGAATTTAATATAATAACACAAGAAACAATCAGAACAACAACAGCAACAACAACAGTAAGAAAACCAAGGTACAAAACAAGTGATACTGAGCGAATAAACAGGCAGGCTGGACCCGACGGATGCGGGCACACCTCACCCAGTGTCACAAGGTGCAGAACTGGCACTGGGGACATCACTGTAGCATGGTATGGAATAGCCCAGCTGTACCTTCCCCCCAATTCCTGCTGAAAAGGGACATTATCCACCCCTTATTCTATACCATCTACGTCATACCCCACAGCCATTTAACAATCGAAAAGGAGTAAAATACAGTTATTTGGCCATCTCCCCCCAGAATTAAGTCCCCTTGAGGCACACATCAGACCTCTTCATCCTCCTGCATCACCCACCAGGTGCACCCAGGTACCTGAGCAAAATAAATCCCATGGATGGGTTTGCCTTTACCTGAGGCAGGACTGACCCACACCATTTTTCCCAAAACATTCCTCATGTGTATTACAGGGACTTTATCCCCATCTACAGTATGTGGAAGTTTTGATTGTGCAGTGCCAACTCGATTGGCATATACTCTTGTGTTGACCAACCAGGTGGCCTTTGCCAGATGTGTCTCCCAGTGTTTGAAGGTTCCACCCCCCATTGCCTTCATTGTTGTTTTTAACAGTCCATTGTACCATTCAGTTTTTCTGGAGGCTGGTGTGTGGTAGGGGATGTGATAGATCCACTTGATGCCGTGCTCTTCTGCCCAGGTTTCTATGAGATTGTTTCAGAAATGAGTCCCGTTGTCTGACTCAGTCCTCTCTGGGGTGCCGTGTTGCCACAGGACTTGTTTCTCCAGGCCCAGGATGGTGTTCTGGGCAGTGGCATGGGGCACTGGAAATGTTTCCAGCCATCCACTGGTGCTTCCACCATCATAAGCACGTAGTGCTTGCCTTGGCTGGTCTCTGTCAGTGTGATGTAGTTGATCTGCCAGGCCTCTCCGTATTTATATTTCAGCCACCAACCCCCATACTGCTGGGGCTTTAACTCCTTGGCTTGCTTGATTTCAGCACATATCTCACAGTTGTGGATGACATCTGCAATAGTATCCATAGTCAGGTCCATCCCTCGATCTCAAGCCCATCTATGTGTCACATCCCTTCCTTGATGACCCAAGGTCTCATGGGCCCACCGGGCAATAAATAATTCACCTTTGCGCTGACAGTCCAGATCCACCTGAGCCACCCTAATCTTGGCAACCTGGTCAACCTGCTGCTTGTTCTGATTTTCCTCAGTGGACCGACTCTTGGGTACATGGGCATCCATGTGGCGTACCTTCACAGCTAGGTTCTCTAACCGAGCTGCAATATCCTGCCATAGTCCAGCAGCCCAGATGGGTTTCCTTCTGTGCTGCCAGTTGCTCTCTTTCCACTGCTGCAGCCACCCCCACAGAGCATTTGCCACTATCCATGAGTCAGTGTAGAGGTAAAGCCTTCGCCACCTTTTCCGCTCAGCAATGTCTAAAGCCAGCTGGATGGCTTTCACCTCTGCAAACTGACTCGATTCACCCTGTCCCTCAGTGGCTCAGCGACTCATCATGTGGGGCTCCACCCAGCAACTTTCCACCATTGATGTTTTCCCACAATGCGACAGGACCCATCAGTAAATAAGGCGTAGTGCTTCTCCTCATCTAATAGCTTGTTATATGGTGGGGCTTCCTCAGCTCGTGTCACTTCTTCTGTGGTGACATTCCAAAATCTTTGCCCTCTGTCCAGTTTGTGATCACCTCCAATATTCCTGGGTGGCTGGGGTTCTCTATTTGAGCTCATTGTGTTATTGGTGCAACCCATTTACTCCCTGTGGCATCCGTTGCATGGTGTGTAGAGGAGTCCCTTCCTTTGAACATTCAGTCCAGCACCGGCAGTCAGGGTGCCAGGAGGAGCTGCTCTTCAGTGCTGACCACCTCTGAGGCAGCTCAAACTCCTTCATATGCACTGCCAGTAGCTTCTTCTCAGTTGGAGTATGGTTGGCTTTGAAACCTTTGTATCCACGACTCCAAAAGCCTAGAGGTTGGCCTTGGGTATCTCCAAGTGCCCTTTGCCAGAGGCTCCAGGTAGGACCATTCTTCCCGGCTGCGGTGTAGAGCACATTCTTGATATCTTGTCCTGCCCGGACTGACCCAAGGGCTACTGCTTGCACAATCTCCTGTTTAATCTGTTCAAAAGCTTGTTGTTGCTCAGGGCCCCATTCAAAATCGTTCTTCTTTTGAGTCGCGTGGTAGAGCAGGCTCACAATCTGGCTGTGGTCTGGCATGTGCATCCTCCAGAACCCAACAGAGCCCAAAAAAGACTGGGTGTCCTGTTTACTGGTTGGCAGGGACATAGCTGCTATTTTGTTGATCGCATCCATTGGGATGTGACGACGCCCATCTTGCCACTTTACTCCTAAGAATTGAATCTTCTGTGCCGGTCCCTTAACATTACTTTGCTTTATGGCAAAACCGGCCCTCAGGAGGATCTCAATTATCTTACTTCCTTTCTCAAAAACTTCCTCTGCTATGTTCCCCCATATAATGATGTCGTCAATGTACTGCAGGTGTTCTGGAGCCCCACCTTTCTCCAGTGCAGTGTGGATTAGTCCATGGCAAATGCTGGAGCTGTGCTTCCACCCCTGGGGCAATCAATTTCAGGTATACTGGATGCCCCACCAAGTGAATGCAAACTGTGGCCTGCACTCTGGTGCAATAGGAATGGAGAAGAACGCATTAGCAATATCAGTGATGGCGTGCCACTTGGCTGTTGTCGACTTCAGTTCGTACTGGAGCTCTAGCATGTCCGGCACTGCAGCACTCATTGCTGGGGTCACTCCATTCAGGCCACGGTAGTCCACTGTCAGTCTCCATTCACCATTAGATTTTCAGACTGGCCGTGTGGAACGATGAACGAGTCTTGCTGATCACCTTCTGGTTCTCTAGCTGGCAGATCAGCTGCTAGATGGGAATTAAAGAGTCTCAGATGGTGCGGTACTGACGACAGTGCACTCCCTTGGTGCAGTTGGCACCTGCTGGTCTTCAACCCTCAACAACCACACCACTGAAGGGTCCTCTGAGAGACCGAGTAAGGTAGACAGTTCTTCAGTTTCCTCCAGGGCAGCTATACCAAAGGCCCATCAGTACCTCTTTGGGTCCTTGAAGTACCCCATCCTGAGATAGTGTATGCCCAGGATGCATGGGGCTTCTGGGCCAGTCTCAATGGGCTGTTTATGCCAGTTCTTCCCTGTTAGACTTACTTCAGCTTCCAAAAGAGTTAGCTGTTGGGATCCCCCTGCCACCCCAGAGATACAGATGGGTTCACTCCCTCTATAGCTTGATGGCATCAGGGTGCACTGTACCCTAGTATCTACTAGAACCTTATATTCTTGTGGGTCTGACATGCCAGGCTATCAGATCCACACTGTCCAGTAAGTCTGATTATCCCTCTCCTCCACCTGGCTGGAGGCAGGGCTCCTCTAATCCTGATCAGAATCACTGACTTCATATAAGAATGACTTAGAAGTTCCCTCGAGAGGGTCAGATGTCAGATCAGCCCTTCTCTTCTGTCTGGGAGATTTCCCACTGGAAACTGGGGTGACATTTTTCTTGGAAGACTCTCCTTTCACAATTGTATTCCCTTGCAACTCCTGTACTTGTGCAGCTAGGATTGAAGTGGGTTTATCTATCCATATCTATCCATAACTATCCAGCCTCGGGGCAGGTCTCTGTGTGATAGCATTCGATAAGAACCGTGTAACCCTAAAGAGGACCTGGCAGACATTCAGCAGAGGACTGTGAATATGCTGGCCTGGATGCTCCAAGGATAGCCCAAATCCTCAAAAGCCAAGGAGGTCCCCTCCCCTGTCTCACCCATAGATGGGGTGAGACCACTAACAAATGCCCAGGCCACATGCAGGTACCAGTTCGCCCCCCCAGCAGTGACACAATCATATCATAAGCCGTCAGTATCCAGTAAAGTGCAATAAGACCCTTGACACATTTCCCACAGGTGATAAACATCATCACTGGGAACACATGGAGGATGTAGGTGTTGATGCAGGACCCCCAGGCAAACAGACTGGCCAGCACTGTGTACATGCTCTTATTCAAACTATATATATATGTAAACAGAAGATTGCATCTAACAGCAGTTATTTTAACATGCTCTGATCAGATTCTGTCCTTATCTCAACCGTCTGGCCCCACGTTGGGCACCAAAAAGCTGTGGTGGTTTAGGCCCTGCCAGGGCCTGAGCACCATATGCCGCTGCCCCCCTACCGCCAGGCAGAGAGAAAAAAAGAAAAAGGAGAGCACAAATCCCAGGGATGAGATAAGGGGAATTTAATATAATAACACACAAGAAACAATCAGAACAACAACAGTAAGAAAAAATAAGATACAAAACAAGTGATACTGAGCGAATAAATGGGCCGACTGGATCCGAGGGACATGCGCACCCCTCACCCAGTGTCGCAAGGCACAGAACTGGCACTGGGGGCTAGTCCGCCTGTGGCTTCCCCAGAGCTCCTGCTGAAAATTAACCCTGTCCTGGCCAAACCAGGACAATGTCCCAGCTGTTCAATAGCAGCATTGGTGATTACAAAACATTGGCCAAAGTGTAAACCTATTTGAGTCTGTGCTGATGGTGACAGAACACACTGTTGGGAGTTTTACCTATTCCTTTGTCGGTCAGTGCTCTTTGAATGTGAGTCTTTCTGGGTGCATGAAGATCTGGCATGGCTACGTGTACAAATACCACTCTGCAGTATTTCAGTTCATTTTGTAATGGTGCTGGTGTGTGATATACAGCCTTTTGCCACCTCCTATTTGTGTCACCAGTGCTGTAAACATCATGAAGCCATCATTGTTTAAAGAATGGTACTGTACTCATATGCCAGGGAGACAGGCTCTTGCACACAACGAATTTCAGTAGTAGTTTCCTTACAGAGCAAAAGAAAAGCAAAGTTATTTTCATTGTACTTGGGACAATTTAAAGGTGTTCTAATATTTAGCATTAGATTATAAGTATCACAGAAACTGCCTGTCACAAGGGTAAAGTTTCACGTGTGCATGAGGTGGTTTTTCTTGATGGTTGGACAAAATTCATATAGATACCCTATAATTCTACAGATGCTCATATACCAGATAAAACTCCCCTTTTCACCTTCCCCTGCCCTAGATACAGAGATGATGTTGCAAAATGGTCTAAAGTCAACAGATGTTTCTAATTGGAAACATATTAAGGGATCTTTTTTAAGAAAGTTCAAGGTAAATTTTGATTCCTAAAATAAAATCTGGTTAAGTGATTAAATTGCAAGAAAAGTTGCTTCCTAGTTGTCCCCTTTTCAGATTATTGGTCCCCAGTGGTTCTAGGACATCTATAAATAAATAGTAAGTAAATTTAAAAATAAGTGAAACTATAAATAAGCCTACAGGCCTCTTTATTCACATTTTGCATTTTCTCTTCCTCAAGAAGAGCAAAGAGCACAATACATGGTGCACAACTGCTTTTGCAAATTTGACTCTTGCAAGTTTTCATCAGTTTCATGTGTTTTCTTTTGTATCAAGGAAATGCTTTGGCACCTCAGGTCTATCAGGCAGGATGACACTTCTTTACTAATGTGATTGAAATTTCCTGGGGTTTTGTGTTCTCTTCCCTTTTTACTTCAGCAACACAACAACGGCATCATCCAGATCTCTTGTATTAATGAATAAAAGTTAAAGAAATTATTTTGACAACATAGTTGAAAAAAGAATTGTCATGTTTTTTTACGTATATGTGCAGATACTGGTGCACAGAAGAGATGTGTCTTATCCAAGAGTATACTAGAATTGCTTGTCAGATTTGGGAATCAAGCTAGCTGCTCCCCATTCTAGTCCCCTGCCTTAAACCCAGACCATCCTTTACTGTTTATAAAAGAATCAAACAGCATTTATTTGACCCAGACTTTTAATGGCCCCCGCCTGAGTTAATAAGTATGGAGAGATGAACAAGAGGCTTTTCCCCTGGAGCAGCTGTTGGAGACTACTCACTCCTACTGTGCTGGTGCTTTAGAGAACATAGGCAGCCCTTGCTTTTGCTTCTTAGGGAATAAGCATCTGAAAACTGAAGGGAAGAGATTCAGGACGTGTCCTGGCCCACTTTGGCTTATGGATTTAGTGTTCTGTAGGAGGAAACCATGCTGTAACTGCCTAAGCGCTGGTGCAGCCTGTACAGCACCCAAGTAGAAAACAGCACAAAGAAGGACTGTGTCTACTACTCTGTCTTGCTTTCTTCTCTACTGCTATGTGGTTAAATGCTATATTCCAATCCTTTATTAAATGTAAATTCGTCATCCCAGTGAGGAGTAGAATATGTTTGTAAGTCAGTAAAAATATTGCTAACTGTTCTCAGTGTTCCAGTTTTTTTTTCTGGAAAAACAGTGTTTATAAAGAGATGTTGGGAAGAAAAAGAATGAAAACATTGAAATATCTTGCTCTTCTCTTAACTGTAATGAAAGAAAAGAGAAATACATGACTTTACAATGATCAGAGACAGGTTTGTAAGAAAGGTCATTGCTTCTTTGCAGTGTCCAGTTTTACAATTTTGTGGTTTATGTAAATGCATGCTATTATGGTCAAAAAGTGGAGAAAGCTAGGCAACAAAATAAATGTAAGCTTAAATAAAGTGACGACAAACAAAATGTTGATGCCTTTTCCTCTGTCTAGACCCTTGTGTTGAAAGCAGTGTTTTCATAAAACTCAGGCAGAATTCATTTCCATACTGAGTGCTTAATAGTTCCTGTCAGAACAAAACAGCTGGGAAACATATGGTATCCATTTCCCTGTATCACTTGGAAAAAATTTCAGATGTAAATAAAACCAACATAAAAGTGTAGGCCTTTGGACCTAGAATCTTATACAATACATAAATAAGTCAGTACAGTGCATTCTTTGTATTGGCCCACTAAGTTGCATGCCTTTTGATTATTATTATTTTAATTTCTTCGTCCAAAATGTATTCTTAAGCGCTTCCAAAAGTATTAAGGTAATTTTCAGACATCCATAACTACTAAGCCATACTAATTTTTCACTTCAGATGTTAATGTTGCACTGAAAATGTATATATCTGTTTCCCTAGGAAAGTGTTCATGGCAAATTGTGTGTTTTGACCACAAATTAGATCCCACTGATATGCAGTTAGCACGTGTAATAAATCTGCTTTGTTTAAACAGTAATCTTGACTTTCAGAATGCATTAACTCTTGGTGTACATTGAAAGGGACATAGAAACTGCCTGAAGGCTTTAGTGGTTTTACTGCTGTCCCTCAACTGAAAATAACAAAATAAGGAAAACTCTTTGCCAGAGTTCCACTGATTATGGAGATCGTAACTATCACCAGCTGGGCTTGTGTGAAAGAGTGCAAGTTCAGTAGGATTAAGAGTTCAGGTGACTTGAGCTCTCTTTCTTCTCTGCAAGTCAAATTCACTGGCCAAACTCCATATCCTGCAGTACACTTAAATAATGGTCTGAAAGGTCCAGAGCTATATATATGTGTGTGTATACATACATCTACAGGTTATATATATAAGGAATGGAAAGTTTGATGGAGAAGTCCAACACAGGAGAAGAGGAAAAGGAAACATCATGCCTAAATAAGTAGGCTTGATTTTCAGATCAGGTTGGCAGGGACCACTTGAGATCATGTAGACCAACGGCCCTACTTAAGCAGGGTCAGCTACGGCAGGTTATGGCCAGGACTGTATCCAGTCAGATTTTGAGTATCTCCACAGATGGAAACTTCACAGTGTGTCTGGGCAACCTGTGCTAGTGCTCGACCAGCCGCACAGTAAAAAAGTGTTTTCTTGTATTCACATGCAGTTTAACATGTTTCACTTTTGCGTCTTGTCCTGTCAGTGGACATCATGGTGAAGAGCCTCACCCCCTCTTCTTTAATGTTTCCCATCATGAAATTATACACATGACACTTCTCTAGGCTGAACAGTCCTAGCTCTCAGTCACTGTTCGTATGAATTTGCAGTTCTTGTGTGAAAAATAGATCTCCCAGAGATAAAAGGCCATAAAAATTAAATAATTGTTACTGTTTTTAAAACAGGCTCACTAAAAGTTTTCACTAACCCTTTTGTTGACATCCCAGAAAATCATCCTACTTTTATGAGGCATCTCCATGCAATAAAAAAAGCAGAGTGCAAACTAGCATAGTTTGACAGGACGACTGTAAGTGCCACCAAGCTCTTATTGATGTCCTTACTTGATTAAAACTTCCTTATTTGTAACTGATTACAATGTACATACTGTTTGAAGAAGTTTCTTTCCGAGAGTGTCAAAGTCTTCAACTGTTTTGACTGAGATGCCATTAAATCTGCTTAGACGTGAATGTGGCATATTATCATGTAATTCTTGTTTCTGGTTTGGCTAGGTATTTCTTTAAAGCATGCTATATCATTTCACAAGTCTGGTAGTAATCTCTTCTAAATCACATTCCCCTGTTTCTGTAGTTTCCAGCAGCAGCTGGAACTGTGGAGTCTCAACTCTAATCGGAAATACACAGAAACCAACAGGAATTGCAGATGCTTGCAATAAATTCAGACCAGTTAAGAGAGTTTCCCCATTGAAGCACCAGCCAGAAAGCTCGGAGAACGATGGAAGTGATGACCAGAAGAACCAGAAGGGAGAATACCAGAAAGGCAGTGATTCTCAATCTGCATCTCTAAATGATGACGAGGGTCCAAGAGGAGAGAGCCTTAAAGGCAAAAGCATCGAGCCTGCTGTTCTGCTTGGGGAGCTGGAGCACTATGACCTGGATATGGATGAAATTTTGGATGTGCCTTACATTAAATCAAGCCAGCAACATGTTCCTTTTACAAAGGTAGCTCCTGAGAAAAAACTTCTGGGTGTGTGTTCAATGGTGAATGGTCTTAGTGGCAAGACCTGCTCTGCAGGGAACACAGAGAGCTCTCCTGCCAGTGGGACGCAGTTCTGTGTGCTGTCTCCTGTGAAAGGCTCTCAGCTCAGAAAAACGCAGCCCATTGTCCTTGATCAGCACAAGCATTTAACAGAAGAATTAGAGCTTTCCCAGCCTTTGGTTAAGTGTAGCTCAGTCCATGAATCTGAAGCCCAGGGCAAGGGCTTCCTCAGCAGGACATTTGTTGATCCTCACAAAACTGAGAAGACTATGCCAAACTGCCACCTGAGGACTTTCCACCTGCAGACAGCAGTGGCAGAAAGCAAGCAGCTAGAGGAACTGAGTATGAGCTGGAGCAGTGCAGGGGGCCCAGAAGAAAGGAGTGAAGAGGTGAAAAAAATTAAGAGTATCTTAAACATTGTAAAGGAAGGCCAAATATCTTTACTGGTAAGTATCATCTTTTTTGTAAAACATATAGAATAAGGATGATCTGTGATGTAGTTTATTAAGCCAGCAAAGCTGATGAAGTGCATATTTTGAACTGCTGCCCTTTTTATCTTGTATGCTCCTTAGAAATAGAGCATATGAGCTCCCAAATGGAAAGTTTTAGTCTTTAAATGAAATATATAGCAAATCCAAGACACTAGTTTTAAGTAAATGTGTCTGTGTTTATGTGGCACAATGAAATCATATAAAAGGCAGGCATTTTAACTGTTGAGATCACTTAAGTATTGTATTAAAATCTTAATTGAGTTTTGCCTTTCACAACATTTGTGGGTTGCTTTGTTCAGTTACTGCTGGTTTACCTCAGTTGTTATTTAGAGGCTGATGATGGGAACAGAGGAGCTTCTGTTGTATTCTGATTATTATTCAGGAGTGTTTATGCTGTCTTGTTGCAGCAGCATTCTCAGGCATGAGCTTTCTCTAAAGCCTTGTTGGCCTCTGACCTATATGAAGTTTTTTAGTAAATTCTAGCACTGTCATCAGGCACTATCAATGTTGGTTTCCAAAGTAACTAGATGCAAGTTAACACGATGCACAGAGCATGTGATCTCTACTCAGAATGGCTGATAGAGCCACAGTGTATGGTATAAGAACTGTTTTTGTTAGATTTTTGTTTAGCTTCTCTGTTTACCAGTCTAGCTCAAAGCACAAAGACACGCTATTAACATAGCAACAAGAACAAAGCCAGATATTCCAAGACTAGACAGAGGCAAAAGAGAACATTAGATTGTTCAGTAAGAAAAAAAAGCAAACTAAATTCACCCTGAAATAGGAATTGAGAGAAAAAAAGAGGTCATCATAGGCAGATAGATGGGAAGAAAGTGTGCATTTTTCCCAAACAGGTAAAAACCTTTTAATGAAGCACGCTTATTGAACAGTGTTCTGACAAGTCCGCACAACTCTAGGAGCTTGTCATTGCTACTTGTTAGCTTTGTCCTTCTCCCATTTTCCTTTCTCAATCTTACTGTTTTGTCTCAAAATGAGATTTGGGCAGAAATCACATATTAGGTCATGGTTCTGTAGTATTTGGGGTAAGTATTCCAGTTATTTTGTTCATGAAAACAAGCTACCAAATAAAAGTAATGTGTCATGTGTTTTAACTACATTTTACATTGTGCTTAACACAAACTTCCACTTTTTTGATGGGCGAAATTAATCAGAAACTTTTTTAGGAGTCATGGGTATTTTCTGTTTGATTACTCATCGATATAATGGAAAAAAAAAAAAAAAGAAAAAAGAGAGAGAGAGAGAAGCCAAATGCCAAATAGACAGAAATTATTAAAATATGAGTATTTTTGCAGTTGCTTCATTGATCAAACCAGTACAAATACTTAACGCTATTCAAGATCTTGCACAGTTGCATGAAAAGGAGAGAAACTACACAGTGAATGGAGCCAGTGAGCAACCCACCTCTATCTTTTTGCTAATAGTAGCCAGTTTCTGTATAATGAAGACCAAAGGTCTTGGCTTTGAGTTACAAAAGAACATACCTATGGGAAAACATCTTTGTCATTTGGCTTGTGTCTTGGGCTTTATGTTCTGTGTTAGTTGTAACTAACATAATGCTTTTTTTTTTTTTTTTTTTTAACAGCCACATTTAGCAGCAGATAATCTGGATAAGATCCATGATGAATGTGGCAACAATCTGTTTCATGTAGCAGCATCAAAGGGACATACAGAATGCCTGCAGCATCTGACTTCTTTGATGGGTGAAGACTGTTTGAATGAACGAAACATTGAGCAACTAACTCCAGCTGGATTAGCAATAAAGGTAACAGTTTCTTTCTCAACTGGAATGTGACATAAAGGTAATTTAGTTTCTTTCTGTGATGGCAGTCAGTAATACCTCCAGCAGGATGTTATTTTTCAAGTGTTTTGTTATGCGAGAGCGAAAAATGAACTGTTGGCTGGTGCTGCATAAGCAAGTTGGATTACTATGCAGGGTACAATATCACCTCTATAACATTGGCATTCTACAAGTTATTGTCCATGCATATACATTCATTTTAAAATCGATTAACTGATTCTAAAAAAAAATTGTTATATTTTAAGGAACTTTCATTTAACTCAGACTTAGTTGTTTCTTTAGAAAGCATGACAGTTTCTTGGTTTTTTACAAATGCAGGTATAATCTTGTAAAACAAGTGTGAGAAAATGTTTACAAAGCATGAAAAAACCTCTGATACACATTGGAAAGTGAAACCTCTTGGCTGTCTAGAACATTCACATCAAAGTTAAAATGTACATGTTACAGAACAATCTGTTAGACACTGCAAAAATTAATATAGAAGCTTACAGGAAAACGTATTAGGTAGCAAAATGTGCAGGTGTTTCTGCACTAAAGTAAAACATAATGATGTGCAGGAATACTGATAATTTAACCATACTGATTCTGCTTCTTTAATGAGATTGAATCGTTGAATGCCATTCCTTTTAGGGCCAAAGTACCTTAAGAAGAAACAAAGAAAGGGGTGAAACATAATACAAGAGTTTCTGTTTCTTCTGGGATTTTATTATTTACTTCTTAGGAAAACGTTAGAAACTGGTAGAGGACTGTTGAATTCCAACCTGCAAGTTTGCATCTTTGAGAAGATTTCCATGCCCTAGGGCCCTGGTGCAAGATTTGGGGTTGTTTTTTTATTATTCTTCTGGGTCAAGCCACATGAATATAAATTAAAGTGATATGTAGTTGTACTACTGAAATGTTATTATAAATGTAAGGTATTTAGATTCAATAACTTGGTACATGTCCAAACTGAATAATTACAGTGTGCCAACTTAAATCTTACAATTCTAGTTAGATAATATTTTCTTTCTTGTTTTTTTCAACTTAGGTATATAATGTGTTTATAAGCCCATAAAACCTTTTGTCTTTTTCTCCAGAGAGGCTGACTTTTTTAAGGATAGGTTCCTTTAGGCTGTATGATACTTGAGCATGCTTTGACAGAGAAGTGCGTAAATGTAATGTAGTTCTTCATGTAAGTGAGGATGCTCAGGCCCAAGTGTTTCTAATATTGACCTGCGTAGCTGGACTTCTCCTGGATCATAGAAAAGTTTTGTGAGTGTCTTGAGGAAATGTGGCGTAACTAAACTTCTTAGCTCTTTGTCCTTGCTCCCAAAGTGTTTTTGCACACTGATATAGTAGACTTTATCCTTCTTGCTCTTAGTTTATACCATTGTACTCTCATAATGTTATGCCGTGTGGGGTGTGCACCATAAGAATGATGAGTATCAGAACAGAAGAAAACTGGTACGCAGGACATAAATTTCCATGGAAGAGAATTTCAACAACGTAGTGATGTTGCATAACATGTCCCAGCAAGGAATGAATTAATTAAAACTAATTCTTTTGGTTCAAGATCTCTTTCTGACCTTGAGCTGTGAACTAGAGAGTGAAAATGGAGCAGTATATTGTGGTCTGACACACTATCATATTGATAGTGTATTTTAACTAACTCTGGAGAAATCCTTTCCACATTAGCAAAATTATCTTATTTAGCAGGTACTTAGTTATTAATACTTTACTTTAATATTAAAAATACAGAAATATTTTACTCAGTTATGATACAAAGGAAAGCAAAACAAATAATTATTAGACATGCTTACTAATATTTGAACCCAAATGTGAGGAGAAGTTTTCTAGTGTAATAAAAAGGATACAAGAAGATTCATTGTTTTACTTCATTACTGAAATTGAGAGAAATAGAGAAAAGTAAGTAAAGTAAACTGATGTGTCTTTTTGTGTTTATATACATATCTTGCATGTGGAAAGAATAAGACAAATATCAAGTTAATTTTATTACATTTTTTCTTTCTCCCATATAATTTTAAATGGGTTACTATTTTCTACAAATAAAATTGAAACTTGACATGGATATTTCTTTCCTTCTCATAATAGCTTTTTCCATTTTATGCACACCAGCAGCTTTTTCTGTATGTTGACCTCTGTGAGGTTTTCACTGAGCAGTTGAAATACTTGTTTCATCTCTAAAGAATATAACAGCCTTTATGAACGTAAGAGTTGAAAAGTTGAAGTAAGACCAGGTCAGAATGTAGGTCATGCAAAACAGTGTTTATCAAGGTACCATCACTGAAAAGGAGCTGCAGCAAGAGAAGCTGCTAAAAACTCCTGTCCTTACACTGAGCCACAAGCATGCTCTGAAGAAAATGTTCTGCTGTTCCCACAGCATCTACATCCAACTTCATAGTAATTTGCAAGCTATTAGGAGTGTGCATAGCAGCTGGGGAATCTTGAGACTAGGCTGTAAAAGGTGTTCAAGACAAGAACCGTCTCCATGTTTGTGTTTGTACAGTGTCTATTACAGATAGGTCCCAATACATGAGGGTTACGTGTTCAGGTGCTACATACAAAAGAATAATACAGGAAGCAGGCATTTATTTAGTTATCAACAGAGACTTGAATTTGTGGGGAGACTGTTCACTCTGCTCCAGCAAATGATCCCATTTAGTCATTGAGCCTCACTATACAGGTAATGGAAACAGAACTGTGGGTTTGTCCTGAACAACCTGAGAGTAGGGGCCAGAATGTGTATGTTACACTATTTGACTGCCACTCACTTTTGCTATAATCAATAACCAAACTATAATTGATCCAGGACAGCAAGATAAACAAGTGATACATGAAAGCAGATAAAAGAACACATTTTCAAACAAACTGGAATTTCATAACTTTTTAATAATTCTGATAAGCTTTTCTCTGTTTAGTAGATGTGTTTAGAACTGAAACAGCTAGAACTTAACTTTTGTAATGTGTTTAGAATGGTCAGCTGGAGTGCGTTCGATGGATGGTGAGTGAAACAGAAGCTATTGCAGAATTAAGTTGCTCAAAAGACCACCCAAGCCTTATTCATTATGCAGGTTGCTATGGCCAGGTATGACTTTCATTTACTTTTTCGAACAGATTATTTAGACCCTCATACAAGAATTTAAATATAAAGCATGTTTCTTATTTTGTGATTTTTATTTAAAGCTGTTTTTATTTAGTTTACGTATAGAAATAGAGAAAAATCTTTTCCCGCTTAACATTTAATCTGTGTAATTTTTTCAGTGTTTAACCTCTTAAGTCTTTTTTTCTTCTTTTTTTTTTTCTTCTGTAATCTTTTAATAATGGCTAGGAGAAGATTAGCTGGGATATTAGGCCAGCCTATGAATCCCAAGAACATCTAGGGAGATTAGCTGTCATGATCACTGGAAGACTCCTAGGACACATCAGAAAATTGTCAAATATGTTGGAATAGTTCACATTCTTTTTCCAGGAGAGACTAATCTCAAAAAATTTTGGCAAATTGTGGCAATTTAGGAATTCAGCATATTGGCAGTGAAGTGTGGTGAAACTTGAACATCATCTGTCTAGTTCTATCCAGTTTTATTGAAAATTGCATGTAAAAGTATGTTGTAAAGCAATCCTCTTCCACATCTAATTTATCTATAGATCTAATGATGAGAAACCACAGAAATACAGTGTTTCAGTGCTTTGCTAATGTCTAGGAAAACACATACCACTTAATCACACCATGTTCTTTTCCCACAAACTCTGTTTTTCCCAAGTAGATCTTTC
This sequence comes from Eurystomus glaucurus suahelicus, assembly GCA_032159205.1. Classification (NCBI taxonomy): domain Eukaryota; kingdom Metazoa; phylum Chordata; class Aves; order Coraciiformes; family Coraciidae; genus Eurystomus; species Eurystomus glaucurus. The sequence continues at coordinate 20,255 of JAVFHW010070932.1, forward strand.
AATAACCTGTCTTCAAAGGGCCTTCTCCAGGATCTACTACACAAATAATAGTGATTGGTTATTCTTCTCTAATCTCTTTGGTAGTTGGGCCACTTTGTCACACAGTTTCTTCATCAGACATGAGGGATAAATGCAGAAAACCCACTATTTTTGTGCTAATGCCTTTTTTTCCTCTTACTTGTTAAGGGAGAAAAAGCAAAATGTGACGGCTATGAAAATCATCTTTTTCTTTCCTGTACAAGTGTCGTCGTCTCATTCAGTGCCATACAATTATAGTGGCATATTTCTGGTCCTGTCCAAGCATGTATTTACTGGAGGGAGAAAGAGAGAGGGTGGGTTTGGAAGGCTGCGGAGCTGGCAGTCTAACCCTTTCTCTTTGTTTCTTTGGGCACACAGACACCGTTGTTTTCATGCTGTGCGAAGACCTTCTTTGCTTTTCTTCCACTCACCTACTATGCAGCTGTTACTGGTGCACGTTAGGACCCTGCTGGATGCACTGATTGATTGTGTCTAGCTTTCCATAGCAAGTTTGGCCTGTAAACCTAGCACTGAGTATAGGGAGGCTGGAAGCCAGATCAGAACTGGATTCAAGAAAGGCATGCTTGGTACTGGGAAGAAAAGGTTTGGAAGAGAAAATTCCATGTCAGCTTACATTCATATCTTCAATTGATTAGCCTAATTTTGTCCTCATCTCTAGAGATATTTATACAAAATAAATCCAGTGAAGCTGTTTTTTTCAGTGAGCTATGCTGTCTACTGCCAGGAAAAGATCTTGCATGCTTTATCTAGGTTCTTTTCGGAGCAGGATGGAAGCTCTACCAATTAAGGAACACCAACTACAATCAGTCACCCATGAAATTTTAAAAGGTGATATGTAAATTGCTGCCAAATTTTCTTAGTTAGCTGGACGCCAAAGAAAGTTCACATGTAGTGACAATTTTATCTTTTTTTTATAATCTATAAACATCTTGCAAACATGAGGGAATGTTGAGGCTGAAGCAATGCCAGATTATCTTACCCAACTGTATTTAGAAGAAAAAAACTTTGAGAAATCCAAATGCATAGTTGGCACTGTCCTGGAAGCTTTAATTTATTTTACCATTACTTACACGAGAGATAATCCATGTAAACACTGGTCTTGGCAGAATTACAAGAGTAATGTTTTTACAAGGAAGACCTATCATCAGACATGCGCACCATATTTTTCTTCAATAAATGTCATTTAGAATGGGCAGCAAAACCAAGTTTGTAGTAAAGCTCCTATGTTAAAGGTCATCAAACCACAGTCATGGCCTGACTCCAAAGACAATCTCAACAATATTAATTTTTTTCTAGTGAGAGAGGGACCACATAAGTTCATCTGATTGAAGAAGAGAACCTTAAAGTCAACCTGTAGCCTGGTTAGCATACCTCCCAGCAAAGTCTCCTTTAAGTATGGGATTATGTAAGAAGCAACCATGGTTGTTGGCAGGCTTCTCCATGTCAGGCATAAATCATGTGTACATGGCAGATTGTCTTGCACAGTCACCATGTGACAGGAAAGAGATGGTAGTGCAGTCCTAGGTGCATATGGTAGGTCCTAAGAGCTTCATGGGGCTGTAATTTCTTTCTAGCATGGATGCTGTGGTAGTATGGACTGCACAGGTAAGAGGCAGGGTGTGGGAAATGCCAAGGATTTGTTGCCTCTGAGCTCCAGAGAGTCTAGGGAGCCAGAGCTACAGCATGACTGAAGACCTAGAAGAGGTTCTGTGCACCACTTAGCAGTGGTGTGGTGCTGGAGAGCACAGTGGGGAGGAGTATGTGACATTCAGATACACAGATGCCTAACAACACACCTTTTAGCACCTCAGGATGTTTGCCCTCCTGTCTAATGTCATTTTTGCAAGGATAATGTGTTGTTTTCACTCACGCCTGCTCCTCTACTGTGAAGAGGTACTGGGAAGGGCATCTTATTTCATTTATATCAAATGATGGGGCTAGGATTAGCTGTAGAGTTGGTACTCTGCACCATGCTAATCCAGCTGTTGGTTGTCCATCTAATGTTTCAGATGGTCTTCGTTAATTATTCTTCCTGCTCCAGGAGCCAGCTGATGGAGTCAAAATCTACAGCCTGTCCCAAAACAGAAATTACATGTTGTGACCTTTTCCCAGAATCTTTTTCTAGGGAGACTGGAATTAATGTAGGTCTAGAATATGCCAGACAGAAGTTAACCACTGCTACAACATAAGACCATTGTAGGTCTTGAAATTGTCAGGTATACTGAATAATTCATTCATATTTATCAGCTCCTGTTACATGACAAATATGTGATTATTTTCTATTATCTTAGTCTCATGAGTTTTCTTATTATCCTTCATTTTATCTGAATAAATTGAGTTGATGACTCTAAATCTATTCCTAAAAACACTTTTCTTCCAAATATATAATGTGAGTGTTACTAAAGTGATATATGACATATTTTGATATATGATATTTTTATTTTCCTAGAGGTAAGTGAAGAAAACAGTCTTTTTTTTTTTTTTTTCAAGGATACATTTATTAAAAAGCCTAGTCATTTGAGAGAAACACAGACTGAGTATGCTTCTGACTTTGCGCCTGCAATCAGTTGATGCACAGGTAGTCCTAAGTATAGAATAACGCATTGAGCCATCCAGGCACTTGATTTTTGTGTTGAAAAGATAAATGACTAGAAAGCATCGTTTGCTCCATGCTGATTATGATCACAAAATTACAGAACATGCTTAACATTCTGGTCCCTATTATGTTTCAAAGAAAAATAAAATTTCAAGGATATCACTGGCTTCCAATTCCTCAGAGAAATTTTGCTGAAGTATTTTTCTTTTAATTATTAAAACGTAAGAGCAATTCTTATGAGTAGTGTAATCCTTCTTCACTGCTGGCCAACGCCACAGGCATCTCAAGAAATTGCTCAAAAGTATTTTAAAAGGGATATATGATCTGAAGTCATCTCTTCATGCTGGCTGTCATCTATACTGGGCATTAAGCCAAGGAGAAGTAAAAATACCTTTCCATTCACCCTGCAATAAAAACAAAACTGCTGTTGAAGTGGAAATATGAAGAAGATAATTTCCAGACAGACTAGTCTTATGAAGTAGTAATCAGAGATCCAGGTGTTCGAATGGGCAGAATCATTTCTAAAGGAGTGTGAGGATCCATCTCCTTGTCCTTGACATTAAAGTTTCTATCATATTTTATACAAAAAAAAAAAGAGGTTTATACTCAGGGTTCCTAGCTAGAATTTCCTTTCCTCACTTTTATTCTTTCACTTTCCTACCTGATTACTGCTCAGAGTCCTATACATCCTTTCAGTACTGTTTTATTTAGGTACATTACACTCTTACAGACTCATGTATCTACCTATGTACAGTTATGTTCTTACATATCACAGAAGCTATTGAAGTGCTTCAGGCTAAGTTCGTGCATTGGTGTTTGCCTCACCAATACTAGAATCTACAAAGCCCTTTTAAACTAGAGTTCCTAACCAGTATAACACATGATAGATATCAATGGAAGGTAATAAAAAATGTTAGATTTATTCTAGATTTTCAATATATATCACATTGAGCAGGACACAATGAAATGTGATCTGGAGAATTGTGGAAGGTTCCCAGAGAAAAGAAGATTTTTCAAAATAAACCTGCTGGAGAAGATTAGAAATAAAATAATCTTAATGCACATATATAAGATCTCCAGTGTTAGAAAAGAATAGTCATATAAGTATATATTACACCTGCATACATACACAAAAAGTGATGTTAAAAAGAACTAATTTGGCACATCAGTTTTTGCTTCCAACCTTTCACTTTGAAGTTTTGCAGTCCAAGTCTCCCCATCCTTCCCAACATGCAGGCACATACAAGTGAGCCATTAGTCAATACACTGACAGCTCAGGATAGATTTCCTGGTTTTAGTTGTGTTGGTTCTCCTCTTACACAACAGCACAGAGCTGAGGCATGATGACAGATTTAAAATATCTAGCTGCTCAGCTCTGTGATCTGCGCACACTCCTATTTTAGTTTTCCAAGGAGGCTTCTGAAGTTTCACCAGATTTCACAAACTGATTTTCAGGTTCACACAGAGGCTGTTCTGCTTCAGCTCTCCTTTCCAACATACAGGCATGCATGCTTTTTAATATGCAGTTTCTCAGAATGCGTACTCATATTTTTCCTATTATATCTTTTTATAAAACAAGTAAGTATTTTGGCTTATTTCCTTGAAAAAAAAAACCCAAACATCGGAGGCAGACTCATGATACACTAGGTCCTACAAAGTTAAGAGAGACTGAAAACAAGGAATTATTGGACAGTATTAGTTACAGATGACAGAACTAGTATTCCTCCAGTGCATTTAGCTTATCATTATTTCTTACCTTTTGTGACATGTCTTCCACCCTCCCCTTAGGAGAAGATCCTTCTGTGGCTTCTTCAGTTTATGCAAGAGCAAGGAATTTCACTGGATGAAGTTGACCAGGATGGAAATACTGCTGTTCACATAGCTGCTCAACATGGCTATCTAGGATGCATACAGGTAGAGTGATAGCTGTATCATAAACCTGTTTACATCAGACTTGAATGATAACAGCAATTAAATCATTGTAGGAGATCTAACAAGTGGAAATAGTTATTGATGCATTAAAATGTACTAGAAGGAAGAACTTTAAACCGGTAGGAATCAGACTGAAATACCAAAAAGCACTGGGTTTTTGATTCTATTCTCAATTATGAAATTGTTAGCCTAATGTAACGGTTGTATTGCAAGAAGAAAGCACAATTATATTTTTTATACATAAGCAGCCACTGTGTGTTTCTGTGTTAAAAAATAAGGCAGCCAGTGTAGATATGTGTACACTCCTTACTGTTCTGATATTTCCCTTCTCCTTATTTTTCCAATGAATAGCTGTAGCTCTCTGGCTTAGGGGAAATCTAACAGGTAAGTTTCTTCTGTGTTGAGGGATCTCTACCTTGAGTAAACCATCCTTTCCAGATTTGTAATCTTTGATTTTGTGTATGCTAAGCAATGCAGTGTGATGGTAAGTTCTAATTAATTCTTATTGAATCAGCTTGGCCACTGAAAGCAATATAGTTATTTTGTGCAGAGCTGCTGAAAATGGTAATTTGGCCTGCTGAGAAGATTTACACAGCTACAGTGTTTCTGGGAGCCAGATCTGAATAAACCAGTTTGGATACCTCTGTACAGTACCAGTGTTCAATGCAGTCATACCAAAAAAGCTGTAGGGTTGAACTGGATAGGTAACTAGAATCATTCAGGTTGGAAAAGACCCTTGGGATCATCGAGTCCAACCATCCCAACCCCAGTCTACAAAGTTCTCCCCTAAACCGTGTCCCCCAACACCACATCTAAATGACCCTTAAACACATCCAGGGATGGTGACTCAACTACCTCCCTGGGCAGCCTGTTCCAGTATCTGACTACTCTTTCCGTCAAAAATTTTTTCCCAACGTCCAGTCTAAACCTACCCTGTTGCATCTTGAAGCTATTCCCTCTTGTTCTATCACTAATTACCTGTGAGAAGAGACCAGCACCAACCTCTCTACAATGTCCTTTCAGGTAGTCATAGAGAGTGATGAGGTCTCCCCTTAGCCTTCTCTTCCTCAAACAAAACAGTCCCAGCTCCTTCAATCGCTCTTCATAAGATTTACTCTCCAGGCCCTTCACCAGCTTCATGCCCTCCTCTGCACTCGCTCCAGCACCTCGATATCTCTCTTGTATTGAGGTGCCCAAAACTCGACACAATACTCAAGGTGTGGCCTCACCAGTGCTGAGTACAAGGGGACAATCACCTCCCTACTTCTGCTGGTCACACCATATCTGATACAGGCCAGGATGCCATTGGCTTTCTTGGCCACCTGGGCACACTGCTGGTTCATGTTCAGCCGTTTGTCAATTAGAACCCCCAGGTCCTTTTCTGCCAGGCAGCTTTCCAGCCACCCTTCCCCAAGCCTGTAGCATTGTCAGGGGTTGTTGTGACCGAAGTGCAGGACCCGGCACTTGGCCTTGTTGAAGCTCATACCATTAACATTGGCCCATTTATCCAACCTATCCAAGTCTCTCTGTAGAGCTTCCGTATCCTCATGCAGATCAACACTCCTGCTTAACTTGGTGTCATCTGCAAACTTACTGATGATACACTCTATGTCCGTATCAAGATCATCAACAAAGATGTTAAACAGAAATGGTCCCAACAGAGACCCCTGAGGAACATCACTTGTGACCGGCTGCCAGCTAGATTTAACTCCATTGACCACTGCTCTTTGGGCCTGTCCATCCAGCCAGTGCTTGACCCGGCAGATCGTATGTTCATCCAGGCCATGAGCAGCCAGTTTTCCCATGAGGATTCTATGGGTAACAGTGTCAAATACTTTTCAAAAGTCTAGGTAGACAATATCCGCAGCCTTTCCCTTGTCCAATAGTCAGGTCATCTTGTCATAGAAGGAGATCAGGTTCGTCAGGCAGGACTCACCTTTCATAAACCCATGCTGACTAGGCCTGATCCCCTGGTTGTCCTTTATATGGCTTGTAATGGCACTCAGGATGATCTGCTCCATGGCCTTCCCTGGTACTGAGGTCAGACTGACAGGTCTATAGTTTCCTGGATCCTCCTTTCTGCCCTTCTTGTAGGTGGGTGTTACATTTGCTATCCTCCAGTCCATTGGGACCTCCCCAGTTAGCCATGACTTCTGGTAAATAATGGAAAGTGGATTGACGAGCACGTCTGCCAACTCTTTCAACACCCTTGGGTATAACCAATCCGGTCCCATAGTCTTGTGTGCATCCAAGTGGTGAGCAGGTCACTGACCGCTTCCTCTTTAATTGTGATGACCGCATTCTGCTTCCCCTCAGTGTCTCCCAGCTAGTGAGGCTGGGTGTCCAGGGAACAGCTAGTTCCACTGCTAAAGACTGAGGCAAAGCAGGCATTGAGCACCTTAGCCTTTTCCTCATCCTTTGTTATTACGTTTCACTCTGCATCCAATAAAGGAGGGAGATTTTCCCTAGTCTTCCTTTTGTTGTTAATGAATTTATAGAAACATTTTTTATTATCCTTAACAGCTGTAGCTAGGTTGAGCTCTAGCTGTGCTTTGGCTCCCCTAATTTTCTCCCTGCATAGCTTCACTACATCTTTATAGTCTTCAGGGGGTTGGACTTGATGATCTCCAGAGGTCCCTTCCAACCCCTAACATTCTATGATTCTATGATTCATGAGAGACCTGCCCCCTCTTCCAAAGGTCATAGCCTCTCCTTTTGTTCTTGAGGTCCAGCCAAAGGTCCCTATTTAGCCAGGCCAGTCTCCTTCCCCGCCCACTTGTTTTTCGGCACATGGGGACAGCCTGCTCCTGTGCCTTTAAGACTTCTCTCCTGAAGTATGTCCAGCCTTCCTGAACTCCTGTATCCTTCAGGGCAGCCTCACAATGGCATCTCAACTTTTCTCTGTCCGTCAAAGTTACTAGAACCATTAGTCACAGGAGTACCTTTCAGTATTTGGCATTGTTGGCACTTTGAAAGCTGTTTGGAGAAGAAATAATAAAATTGTGGCAGGTGACCGCAGAAAGGTATTTAAGAAACAAATTAGTCACTGGAGAAGAATAGACAAAAGAGTAAATAACCACATGGCAGAAGGGGAAGAATCAGAAATGAAAGTGATCAAGTCAAGTAGAGAGGAAAACACATCTAAGAATGAGCAGTAGTTCTCAGAGTCTAAGGACTCAAATATGTATTAGCAAATATGTTAATCCTGTTACCATACATGAACTGATCCACAATGCATCTTAGGCCACTGCAAATACAGAAGATTTTCATTAGTTCAACCCTAAAAGAAATACAGCTGGTCAATTCTCATTAGCTAACCGCTTCAGAGAGCTAAATGTATTTGTGTGCACATTGTTACATTGAATCTATAGATGCATAGCTGCTTATTATTATTACAGCAGTCTATTTATGTATCTGGACACAAAGAAGACATAACTTCATATAAGCCAATTTAAGAGTCTCACACAATAAAAAAAGAAAAATGAGTGACAGCTGGCCTGAATGAATAAACTAGGAAATAACACATTTAAATAGATTTGGAGGATCTGACCATCTCTGCATTTTGTCATTGATGGGACATGTCTTTTAAAGATGTCAGGAGTGGATCCTGTACAAACTCTTAAGAGAATAAAATAAACACATCCATGCTAAATCTACTGGTTTTGTTACTGTATTGTAGTCAATTGCTTCAGTCGGAAAAAAGCAGATAGAAGAGATGTTTATGATTTACTAGTGGGAAGCACTGTTGTGGTAGGCTGTATGCTTAGGGTTGCTAACTCAACATTCCCGCATCAAGATGTACAATGCATTTGAAGGAGAAATTAGAGTAGATTATTTTGAACAGAGTGGTGACATCTGCAGGCCATTTCATTGGATAAAACTAAACCAAAAAGAGAGTAGCCCTGCTTTCCCCATGAAGAATGAATGTAATAAATGGCTTAGAATTCTCAATATTATTTTATTGTAGATAAATATACAAATCAACAAGTGCTTTGTGTTGAAGTGAAGCCATAAGAAATGTCATGAATATATCTAATGACCACAAAATCTACAATGTTTGTGATATCACTTCATTAACACCTCACAGTCTTCTGTGTAGTTGATGTTTTGTTGTGCTGGGAAACAAAATAAGCCCTCTGCTCAGTGAGTGATAAGTTAATTAAAACAATGTACAGTGAATGATCTGGTAAAAACAGATAAACGATAAAGGAGGCAGGAAGATTCTAAGCAGCAGTGCAAAAGATGGAGGGTCATAAGCTGGCAGTGATGCCCTGGCCCTCTTGTTCACCATGTTTATGAGAAGACAACACTCTTATCATGTTCCAACCTCTAAGATTGCTTTCTACAGGTTGATAACTCTCCCTTCTTTGTTTTCTTTATTGGCAAATTAAACCAAATTTATTGACATGAGATGCAGTGCAAAACTGTTCCTAATTTTCCTTTCTGTATAGATTTAGAAGACCAGACAGACCACAATTCCTCTTCTCTGTCAACAGACGTAGAGGTCTCTGTGCCTGCTATTCTGATTCAACAAGGCTTCTCCAATACCCAATGGCTTACCAGCTGTGCTTGGATAAGTCAATCAAGAGCTCAGCCACACAATTCCTATTCTGCATGTGTATGTGTAATGTTAATGATGCTGTATTTTTTGGATGCGTTTATGATTTTGTTCAGAATTTTTTCCAAGTGCTGTGAGCAATGTGTGTCTGAACACTGCTGAGAACATTTAGGTCCTGTTCTAGGGTCTCCAGTAAGACAAGTGCATAACACTGATTATCACAAACAGAACAGAAAGAGTGAAGGTTTGGTCTCAATTCTTGCTTCAGTTATTGGATGTCTTGAGGTCACCCTGAGAGAACTTCTTTTGCCCTTACAACACTCTTGATTCCAGATTTAGAGATAACTCAAATGTCATGCTCACAACCTGGGCAGTTCTCCAGCAACAAGCTAGGGTTCTCCACTAGTACTGCAAGCAACACAGAGGTATACATCAAAGTATAAGCTGTCATTTTTCTTAAAGACTAAAAGCTGACACATATTTGAGTATCTCATTAAAAAAAAGTAGGGGATAACCAAGCAAGTGCAAAGCAATGAGACTTCTTTCAGCATTTAAAAAGCCTCAAAAAACAAATCCAAAAAAAACCCCCTAACCAGATTGAAAAAGTCATTGAACAGATTTGTTTCTGCAAAAAGAAATTTGCGCCTGTCTGACCTAAAGGAGTTATTGGATCTGACAAACCTTTCATATCCAAACAACACTTGACTAAGGAATCAGGACATTGAGACTGCTTCGTTGAGTGTTTTAAACTCAGGGATTCTGCTGTGGTAGGAAATTGAGAACCAAACCACAAAAGGAGTCAGCAAATATTGTAGCAAGTACGTGCCTAAAATGAGATTCTAAATGTGTGTTGCAATGCCTTGCAGTGCAGAGATCCCAAGAACAGCAGATACCAGACTTGGTAAGCCATTGCACTCATCACCACCCTCTATAAACTGGCCAAAAATGTGTTCATGCTGCCCTGGACCCTGATGTTATCTAGTGTGGATGTCCTTTGAATTGCACTTGCCTGAGTTGTTTTCTAAGACTACTATGTGCAAAGTTAGCACAATGTCCAGTAATGCATAGACAGGTGCATCTGGAAAAGTTTATTACTGTGGCTCAGGAGAGAATCTCCTGATTCATTCTCAGGAGTGAATCATGCCTAGATATAAGTCCTCTGTTTTCATTTGGTGGTCCCACTCACTATATGAATGCTACAGGTCATGATATGCTGTACAAACAAGTGAACGGAAAACAAATTAATTAAGTAGAATTCCACTCAAGGGAAGAGAAAGGAAGAATATAGTCTTTTTATCATTCTTCTGAACCACAACTCACTATTCTGAGTTAACTTTGCACCTGAGTGATAGATTTTAGTATTGTGGGTTTGAGTTCAAGCTGCATAGACTTATCAGTGACTTATTTTTAAAAATAATTGGCATGAACCAGCATCTTCAAGCATTTTACTGAGGAGCTGTTTGCATCCAGCCCATCTTGTGGATTAACAGAAATCACAGTAGAGACTTACAGTGTCAATGTTTCCTTTTGTGTTTTTACAGACATTGGTTGAATATGGAGCAAACGTCACCATGCAAAACCAAGTGGGAGAGAAACCTTCACAAAGTGCTGAGCGACATGGGCACACCATGTGTTCCCGCTACTTAGTAGTTGTGGAGACATGTATGTCATTGGCCTCTCAGGTTGTCAAGCTAACTAAGCAGCTGAAGGAGTAAGTGTTTCATTGATAATGGAGGAGTAATTCTTAAAACAATGACCCACTTTGTCTTCAATTTGTTAGCAGTGTCTATCTTCTGCTTCTTATATATGGTATTTTCAAGTCATATTTCTACCTTATTTCTCCACTCTTTCCTGCTCAAAGCATTTGCCACTTCCTCTTTAGCAGCTTAGTTTTTCAGCTGTTCTCTTTGTGGCAGTTTGTTGAGAACATAGATGAAAGGAGTGGAAGTAGAAAAGGGTATGTTTGAAGTGGTCCCTTTTCTCTTTGCATACCTTGGGATCATATCATTGCTGATCTTAATTTCTGTTCGCATAGCATGCTTTTATATACAGTGAGCGGCTCTTCCAAGTTACAGCGCTGCCTGTTGATGTTGGGACGAATACTGGAAATGGTAGTTGAAGGTTTTTTTCTGGACTTGGAAGGTCACTGAAGCCCACAATGGCTATGCAGGGAATAGTTTATGTTCTGTTTTTTCTTCATAGGAGCTGTTTTTAATATTTCAGTATGGTTTTTAATAAACATTCTGTAAAAAACACATTATTTTGAAACATGAATTTATGCAATTGCTTGCTTTCACTGTAGGTGCAGTTACTGTGACTTAGAATGTCAGTAGCCTTATAAGACTCTTAGAAACCATCACTGACCTAAAGTTGTTCCTGTCTGACTTAGATACACTACCAAGAAGATCTTGTCAGCTACCACAGGCTATGAAAATGGCTTTTGACAATCCCATGTTTAGAGGAGACCTTATCATTTTATGCAAGCAGCATGTGGATAATTGTACTGGGAATAAATTACAAGACTCTGTTAGAAGAGGAGCTGCAGGGGTGGCCTCTGTAAGAACAGAGGAAGGGCTGCTTTTTGCTGGACACAGCTTGGTCCAGACGGCTCTGCTACAGATGCCCTGCAGGACACAGCTAAGCTCATCAACCAAGTTGGTGGCACTTCTGTGAAAACATATTTGAGAAAGGGCAGAAAATGAAGGAGAGGAGGAGAGAACAGAAAGAGCAGAGGGAACAGCAAGGTCAAAGAAGCAGGAGGTGCACTGTGGTGGAGCAGGTGCTCCCCCAAAGGATCTCTGGCCCATGGAGTACCCATAGTGGAACATATACACCCCTTGCAAGGACTGCAGCCCATGGATAGGCCCACACTAGAGCCTGTGCTTCCCCAAATGGACTGCAACCTGTAAAGGACTCACACTACAGCACAGGAATAATGAGAAGGAAGGAGCAGCAGAGAGAAACTGCTACACACAAACACTGACCTGTGCTGCTCATTGCCTCACTGAAAAAATTGGGTGTAACCTGCAGCGATGACAAGAGGGGAAGAGAGGTGTCTGGAGTGAAGCCTGAGAACGCGAGAAAGGAGGAGCTTGGGGTGCAGATGAACCTGGGAGTGAAGTTGAGCCTGGAAAAGGGGAGGATAGGTGTTTTAAGTGTCTATTCTTTTTTGTTTCTCAATACCTGAATCAATAATGAAATATTATGCTGACTGGCAACAAATTAAGTTAAATTACCTGTTGAGTCATTTTCACCCATGACGGTAATTAGTGAGTGATGTCTCTGTCTTTATCTTGACCAGTGAGCTTTTTTGCCTCTGTTCTTCCTATTTTCTGTCCCCATCCCACTGAGGGATGGGCAGTGAGAGACCAGCTGCATGCATGCTTGGCTGCTGGCTGGGGCCAACCTATTACAGTGATACAATTTTTATTTTTACAGAATCACAGAAAAGTAGGCGTTGGAAGGGACCTCTGGAGATCATCTCCCCTGCCAAAGCAGGTTCACCTAGAGCAGGTTACATAGGAACATGCCCAGGTGGGTTTTGAAAGTCTCCAGAGAAGGAGACTCCACAACCTCTCTGGGCAGCCTGTTCCAGGGCTCCGTCACCCTCATGTTAAAGAAGTATCTCCTCGTATTGAGGTGGAACTTCCTGTGTACAAGTTTATGCATGTTACCCCTCGCCCTATCACTGGGCACCACTGAAAAGAGACTGGTCCCATCTTCCTGACACCCGCCCTTCAGCTATTTATAAACATTGATAAGATGACTTGTCAATAAGTCATCTTATAAGATAAGAAGACTTCTCTTCTCCAGGCTAAACAACCCCAGGGCTCTCAGCCTTTCCGCATAAGGGAGATGTTCCAGTTCGTTAATCATTCTTGTAGCCCTTTGTGGGACTCTCTCCAGTATTTTTCTGTCCCTCTTGAACTGGGGAGCCCAGAACTGGACACAATATTCCACATGTGGCCTTACCAGGGCAGAATAGGGGAGGAGGAGAACCTCCCTTGACCTGCTGGTCACACTCTTCTTAATGCTTCCCAGGATACCCTTGGCCTTCTTGGCCACAAGGACCCATTGCTGCCTCATGGTTAACTTAGTGTGCACCAGGACCTGAAGGTCCATCTCTGCAGAGCTGTTTTCCAGCAGGTCAACCCCTAACCTGTACTGATACACTGGATTATTCCTCCCTAGGTGCAGGAGCCTACACTTGCCCTTATTGAATTTATGAGGTTCTCCTCTGCCCAACTCTCCAGTCTGCCCAGGTCTTGCTGAATGGCAGCACAGCCTTCTGGTGTATCAGCCACTCCTCACATGTTCACATCATGAGCAAACACGCTGAGGGTACACTCCATCCCTTCATCCAGGTCATTAATGAAGATGTTGAACAAGACTGGACCCAGCACTGACTCCTGGGGAACACCGCTAACTATAGGCCTCCAACTGGACTCTGTGCCATGGATCACAACCCTCTACTGTTTAGCCAGTTCTTAATCCATCTCACTGTCCACTCATCCAACCCACACTTTCTGAAGTGTAACTGGCTGACAGGCCATACCCAGAGGGTGGTGGTAAATGGCTCATTCTCAGACTGGCAACTGGTCACAAGCAGGGCCCGCCAGGGATCAGTATTGGGCCCAGTGCTGTTTAATATCTTCATAAGTGACTTGGATGTTGGGATCAAGGGCACCCTGATGAAGTTTGCTGATGACACAAAATAAGTGGGGTAGTTGACACTCCAGAAGGGAGAGCCATCTTCCAGGAGGATCTGGACAGGCTAGAGGAGTGGGCTAGCAGGAACCTCATGAAGTTCAGTGGAGACAAGTGTAAGGTCTTGCACTTGAGAATACATACCGCAGGAATGCAGCTCAGACTGGGATCCACCTGCTTGAGAGCAGCCCTATGAAGAGGGACCTGGGGTTCTTGGTGGACAGTTGGTTCAACGAGTGAACAGTGTGCTGCAGCAGCAAAGACAGCCAGGAGGATGCTGGGTTATCTCAAAAGGGGCATCCACAGCAGAGATAAAGAAGTAATTGTCCCACTTTACTCTGCACTGGTCAGGCCACACCTTGAGTACTGCGTTCAGTTTTGGCCCCCACTATACAAAAAAGACACGGACAGGCTGGAAAGGGTCCAGAGAAGGGCCACAAGGATGATCAGGGGACTGGAAGACCTGCCATATGAAGAAAGGCTGAGAAAACTTGAGATTGTTCAGCCTTGAGAAAAGAAGGCTTAGGGGAGACCTTATTACCATGTACCAGTACATAAGGGTGGCTACTAAGACAAAGGAGACTCCCTTTTTACAAGGAGTCACATGGAAAAAAAAAGGGGGTATGGTTGCAAGTTGCTCTTGGAAAGATTCTGATTGGAGTCCAGAAGAAAATTCTTTACAGTGAGAACAATTAAACATTGGAATGGTTTCCCAAGGGAAGTAGTGGATTCCCTTACATTAGACAGTTTTAAGACTCAGCTTGACAGGGTCCTGAGCCATCTCATTTAAACTGTATTTTTCTGTCTTTAAAGGTTGGACTGCATGATCCTTGAGGTCCCTTCTAACCTGGCGTTCTATGATTCTAGGATAATTCTTTCTGAGCTTCCCTATGAGGATGTTGTGTGAGACAGTATCAAAAGCCTTTCTGAGGTCAAGGTGGGCAACATCCACTGCTCTCCCTTCATCTACACAGCTGCTCACAGAAGGCTATCAAGTTAGTTAAGCATGATTGCCTCTTGGTGAATCCATGCTGACTACTCCTGATAACCTTCTTTTCCTCCATATGCTTAGAGATGACCTCCAGAGGAAGCTATTCCATCACCTTTCCAGGGATGGAGGTGAGGCTGACTGGCCTGTAATTGCCTGGATCCTCCTTCTTGCCCTTTTTGAAGACTGGAGTGACACTGGCTTTCCTCCAGTCCTCAGGCACCTCTCCTGTTCTCCATCATCTTTCAAAAACGATGAAGAATGGCACAGCAATCACATCGGCCAGCTCCCTCAGCACTTTTGGGTGCATCCCATCTGGGCCCATGGATTTGTGAGTGTTCAGTTTACCTAGATGATCTCTAACCCAATCCTCACTGGCCAGTGGAGAGTCTCTTCTTTGCATCCTCCGTCACCAAGGCACCCACCTCATTCAGCAGAGGGCCCACATTTTCCCTAGTCTTCTTTTTACTACTGATACATTAACCAGCTCTCTTGGGCTGCCCTACCTTCTAGAGTCCTAGCCCATGGTATTCCTCCAAGTAGGTCTTTGAAGAGGACGAAGTTGGCCCTCGTGAAATCCGGGGCTCCAATCCTACTTATTGCCCTGCTTCTTTCTCGCATGATCCTGAACTCAGACATCTCATGGTCACAGCAGCCAAGGCTGCTCCCAACCTTTACATCCCTCATCAGACCCTCTTTGTTTGTTAATACAAAGTCCAGCAGCACACCTCTCCTTGTTTGCTCCTTCACCATCTGTGTCAGAAAGTTGTCATCAATGCACTGTAGGAACCTTCTGGACATTTTCAAACCAGATGTCCTGAAAATAAGGGCAAAAATTATCTGTATTGTTAATTCACCCTTTTGATATATTCAGATATCTATTTTGTCCTGTTTGTACAGCAGAAGAGTTGTGTAGTAACAGTCCTCTCTGTCATGACAGAATATCTTCCTCATTTGAAGTATGCTTATTTTTATGTATATACCTCTAAGTTTTATATTATAAAGGTGTTTTCTCTTTGTGATATCTTCACTATTCTTTTACATTTGTACTCTTATAAATACAGTGAACTAAGGATTATTATAATTTTCACAGTTTTCATAATTTTACAGTCTAACACTACTTACTGGACATTTCGAAGTACCAGGTGTTTTCTAGCTGGTTTATTTGTTGATAGATACTAAAGTATATCAATCACCTGATATGAAGGAAAAGAAAACAGAACATAGGGTATTTCCTGAGTAGCCTGTATTAGCATCTGATTCATCTCACTATATAATGAAATTTATTTTCCCCATAACTCATCCAAAAAGAAAATACACAGATAGTGAAGTAGAAGTGACAATGACAGATTCTCCATGTTTCAGTTCTCAGTGCTCACCCAGTAACTGATGTGTTACCTCTCATATGGAAAGAAAAACTTGTTATGCCTGTCAGCAGGCTGTTTACCCTTGCAGAAATAGTCTAGGTGTGGCTTTCCTGACAAAGGCATCAGCTCTTTTCCAAGTCTCCCCTCTGTCATCTCATAAACTGCATGCATAAGAAGTCATTTAAATGATTCTTATCTGGCTCCTGAGAGATTACTTTACTTGCCTCAGCTGGAGTTAAATCAGCTTCCCTACAGTGGCCTATTCCTTCAGATTTTAGATTTAGCTCCAGTAAGTGCAGCAGCAGCCTTTTCTTCCTCTTCTACAAAGATATTTGAGTCTCTGGAGCAGCCCTGATCCTTTTACTAAGCAAATGAAATATTTTATTTTCTACTTGAAAGAGCAGATTCTGCATGGCTCTTTGGGCTGCAAGCCTCAGGCCATCGTGGCTCTTGTAGAAGCAATGGACCATGTTCAGAGCCCGTGCTCAAAAGCCAGAAGGGATGATGGAAGAAGACTCTTGCTGTGTTTTGAAGCTCCATCCTACATAAATATCCAAGGATGATATGAAGTATATGCCTGGGGCAGCTTCTCAAAGGGCCTTACCTCCAGCTTAGCAGGAGAATTCATGGGCTACAGCACCTCTGAAGATCCTGAAAGCATCAGATGGCAACAGATGAAAGTCCAGTTTACAGTCTAAGACACTTCAAGCTGCTGTTACATAGGAATAACTCCAACTTGGGAAGCTGATCTGGCTTTCCTGTATTTTCTCGACCTACTTCTGCTACTGTTAATGGACATTGTTCTAGAGACAGAGGAGTTATGATAGTATCACGATGGATTACTTGAATGGTCAGTATCAATGCAGAAAGCCCATATGTGCTTCCCAGCCTTCCTTCAGCTGCTGTGAACATGAGCTGATCATGCAATCTTCTTTTATTCTGGGTTCCCTACTAGACAGGGATAAGAGCTTCTTTCTGATAACACTGTGTGTCCTCAGCCACAGGAGAACTAGAATAGTTCATACTGTACAAGAACAAGTGCAGAAACTCTTAGATCAGCACCTGACAAAGACCTATGTTCAAAGGTCATAAACAAAGAAGGAAGTACTGTCTTTCATTTTTCTTTTTATGAGCTCTTCCAGTCATAAGGCAACACAGAACAGTTCTAGAAAGAAGTTATCCCAATCCATCACATTCTTTGGAGACATTCCTGAAAAGAAGGCACAAAACCAAAACACTAACACCACGTTTTGTCAGTTTTCACATCTTTCAGTTCTTCAATCCAAAGCATCTCAGATGACAAATACAGAGGAGTATAGTAAAACCTTTTGACTTAATTCTCTATTCAGAGAGAAAAGCCTTTATATTTGGAAGAATGAAATAATGGTAGCTGCAAGTGTTCCATTTAATCTCCACAAGAGGATTAAATGAGATCCTTGAGGTTCCTTCCAACCTGGTATTCTACAGTGATTCTATGATTTTCCACAAAAGAGGGAAGGAACAAAGCAATTCTTTCAGTAGGTAAAAAGGAAAGTTGCCCACAAAAACTGCTATTACAGGCTTCAGGGTAAAAGCTTTGGTTTGCATCTCTTGCTAATTATAGAAGTTTTGTCAATCCAGTAGGACTTTCTGAACTAAAAAAATGCTTAGGACAGTCACAGAAGTTTCTTACAGAGTCTGTATAAAATATTTGCTTTCATTTTATTTCCTGAGTTCTTTATAGGTGTTACAATGTTAATTATTCCCCCACTGATTTCATCTGGCTAATAAATCCTTAGTTGCCAGTGTAGAAAATTTCTGCCTGCATAAATACATGCTCTCTAGCACTGATGACAGTGCAGTAATGACTTGTATGGTTTGGGCTTTCCTGGCCTGAAGAGACCAGATCAGAACTATTGACATAAAATTATTTCTTCCCTAGAGTTCTTTCACAATGTTGCTTGATGACAGACCATTCTACCTGCATTCCCAAAGGATTGTACTGTCCTATGTTTATGGACCTGGATGTGCAAAGCAATTAATGAATGAGACACTTATTGATCCTTTTGATACACTATCAAGCCAAAATCTCTGGGAAGGCAAAGATCAAAGCAAACCATGAGTCAAAAGAGGCAGATGAGAAAGTGGTTTAATATCCTCTGTTGCCACCACTTTTCTGTGTTCTGTAAACAAAATCCATGACATTCCTGAAACTTCATAAGAATAGCTGTAAAAATAGCTGAATATAAAAGTATTGTGTGTGCAAGTTGTTAGTTTGGTTTGGGTTTGGGATTGGGTTTTTTTGGTAGTAAATGTTATATAGATGTATAGTAAGAAATACAGTATAAATTTTACAGTGTTCATCTCTTACTTAGTTAAGCAGTTTTATTTTCTGCTTTGTAGATTGGCCATTCTTGTTTTATTTAAAACAAAACAGGGAACTAAGGCAACATGCTATGAAGGACACTCAATAGCCTCAGCCTATTCCCTGTTCAGTTACTGAGCTCCCTGATTTCGTTAGCTGGGGTCCACAATTGTCTAAGTAGACAGAGAAGGGTCCTTTCATATTACTTACTTGAAATATTGTCTAAGCTAAGACCCTCAGAATTTGGGCATTAAATATGATAAAGTAAGCAGACCTTCTTACCCCTAAAGCTACAGTGATCTTGTCTCCTAAAGCAGCCTGGTTTTCATACTTAGCAATATGGTTGTTCCAAGACGTTGTGATCCCTTCTTTTCAATGTTATCCAACTAGTTAAACTGTGAAAGTGGAGAAAACTTTAATTCTTTTAGAACAATAAAATGGTTAAGTGGAATGTGAATATTAACTCAGCAGAAGTGTCACAGATTTCCATTAAATCTAAAAGTGTAAGAAGCTGTTAGCTACATTTATGTAGATATTTAGAAATAGAAGTCGAAGGAAGCATAAAAGGCAAAAAAAGGAGATCAATTACATCACAATCTAATCTCAAATGAAAATTTCCCTGGCTCTTAAAAGAGAGTGTCTGGGAAGTTGCAAAATAAGACAATGTTGACAGATGGTAGGAGTCATTACAGAGTAGTCTAAGGAAGTGTGTAGGCAAGAGGAAGGAAGATGGAAAATTAAAGGAAGAAAGTATCTACATTAAGCATGATTGTATTGTAAAATGTGATGGCAAGGCAGTATGTGAATATCCCACCTTTATTTTTGTAGCACTTTCCAGATCCACTCTGATTTAACAGTAAAATGTTTATTTTCTGCCAGCCCTGCAAGTACAACCCCTTGTCTGAAAAGTCATCTGGATTCTTTCTGGCTTTAACCAATCATAAAGACTGCATTTGGAACTCAGCTAACTCTTCTGCTGATGGCATGCAAGCTAGGAAAGAGTCCAGCTCACTAGTGGAGAACTGTATTAGTTCTGCAGATCCAACAAGAATAATAGTACTAAAAACATACTACTTCTACAGCCACAGAAGCAGAGCCTGGGAGAAGCAGATAAAAAGTCATTTTCACATGGTCATTTGATCAGGATCTGGGAATAAAACCAAATGTACCCATTGTATTCCAAATGAAAACTGGCATATGTACAGCAACAAAAAAACCTCCAAGTCTCTTGTTTTCTGGTAGCTTCCCAGTAATTCTGTCTGTGCAGTGTTTAGAGGCACTGGAACTTACAGGTCACTGAACAAGACTGAGTGTTATCTATGGTGGCTGACAAACTAAAGGAGTGTTTTGGTGTTAGAATGGAAGGTCTAAATTGGATGAGAGCAGGGAGTGGGAGAACTTCTTGTGGCCAGCTCACCTATTCTTTCATTTTCATAGAGCTACTTGAAGGTTTGCAGGTTATCTTGTTTAACTGAATCCTTCCTATGGAAAAAAGTATATGTCAGGACAACAGAGATGGTGATTACAGTTCTATGGTAAATCGAGTTTCGAGTACAGATGTCACTAATTATTTACATCTACTGTTATGGTATTTTAAACATTGATCTCTAAAATTATTTACAAAGCCATGTAGATCACAACACCACACCAAAACTGATACACTGCAGTAGGTACAGCACTACTGAATATAAGGTGGGTGCAGAGCACAGGCAAGACCTTTGGCAGCAGATATGGTTTTTCCTACTCCCCTGAATACACAGAAGTCGATAGAGATCGCTAATTGGCAGCTCAAGAAGATTGGACCAGCCCTCCCCAGTGGGAAAATTTCCTCTCTGCATTCATTTGCAGATAGAAAAGGAGAGAGCTGTTGTCTGAGCTATCCTTTAGCTGGGTAAAAGCCATCCACCAAATGTAGGAATTAGCTTCTTAATCTATTCCTTTCCTCTTCCTTTACACAAACAAGTAAGAACCAAGTGGCCCTAAGTTAGCTTTGCTGTATCTTTGTGTCTGGACTATTATTTTCTGTGACTCACTCAGTTCCAGTGTACTGCTGCTTATGATCCCATGCTTGTCCTTATAGGAAGTGTAAGAAATAGCTTCTGAGAAGTAGGCATCTCTCCGTTGGTCTTGTACAGTGATCATAAAATGTCCACAGGGATTCAGAGACAAGTAAAAACTCTCTGTTTATGTTACTATTCTCTTTTTATTTACTATATAAAGTATAGGTGAAGAGGACTTCTTTTTTGAATACAAAGTTGAATAGGTAGTATCAGTTATCTATAGTTTACTAATGCTGGCAGTTTTACAATTCAAGGTAAACAGTCTTAATTTTCTTGCAGGCAGACAGTAGAACGTGTGACATTACAGAACCAACTCCAGCAGCTTTTAGAAGTGCAGCGGTCAGAGGGCAAGTCACTGACCATGCCCCCAAGGTAAGGTGACTGGAATTGTGCTGCAGCCTGGATTTTGTGGTACATCAGTTATCAGGAGAAGCTGTGACCTCTCTAAATAGTAGATGTGTTCTGTAAAATAAATATATTTTTTCACCTCATGGTCTTGAAGCTGAGCTTCTAGGATTTGACAGTGTGTAATGGTGTATAAATATTGGAAATTTTGATTATGAAATTAATAGTCCCTGTTTCCCAATGGAGTGAAAAACAGATTTACAGTGGAATAGAGTGTATTTGGTATTAGATGAATAGCAGAGGATCCTAGAAACCCCTAGGAAAGTTGTAACATTTGACCTTGTGTTTCTCCACCATATGTTACTGTCAGCAGTAATTCGTAAGACCAGTTACTAGCAAAACCTGCTTTCAGACTAATAAGGCTCCTTACACTCATTAAATCTTTTGCCTGCAGTAGCTTGTATAAAAAGTCAAAAATTCAGATATTTTATGTATAGTTTACATGTCCTGTGAGGAGTCCCAGAAATAGACACAAGCTGAGTAATATTCAAGTGGAGGAAAGTAAAGGCAGAGGAGTGGATCTGGAGTCTGCTAACAAATCCATCTGACTTCTGCCATAGACTTCCAGTGTGATGCATGGAGGTCAAGCAAGCACACAAGTTCTCTCTGATAGCAATCAGAAGAAGACTTTGAAAGGAATTAAGTAACTTGTGCAAACAGAACTTGGTTTGTCATGACTTCTAATCAAGCTCCCTCTCTGGAAAAGATATACAGTGCTTCTCCTTGTTTCAGAGTTGTTAGGGAGCTACATTTATGTTGAAGTATAAAGCCAGCATAAAATCTCCTGCAGGCATTTATGGTCAGAGCTTTGGCTCATCAAATATGAACCTGTAGGATCAGTGACTGTTTTTTTTCCATTTTCACAGAATCTCAAGTACTTCTCTGGACAAATGCTCCATGACCCTGAATTTCATGTGTCAGTGTTTCAGACAAGTTCAAATAGCTACAGAAGTAGATAACAAAGACATTGGGGTTGGAGATGCATATGTGTAAACTTCAGCTAGGCAAGGGCTGTAAAGTCCAAACTCCTGCTGATGTAGAAAATAACACTGGAAGGAGATGTTTTGTCCTTTTTTTTTTGTTTAGAATCATGGTCTTTGTCTTCCCTGTCTGCCACCTCAACAGGGACAGTGGGACCAAAAGCTGTCTTCCAGGCTTATTTGGTTTCTGTGATTTGCGCTGACTGATCTTTCCAAGTGGTCTCACATCTGAGTACTGGTGAGCACCAGGACTGGTTTATTTTCAGTATCAGATAAGATCAAGGGATAGAAGATCTCTCATCATTCATTACTCCTGTAAAAGAGTAGTTTTCAACATCTTTTTAGTTAAGTATCTGAAAAAGATACTCTATTATTTAAAATTTTATTTCATAGTTGGCTACTACTTTTCATTCCAGCTAGAACTCACTTGCGGATATTATCATCATCCAAGGAGCCAGTAGCAGATGAAAACCTATCCCTTTTACTAGGAAAGTCTGTTGTAGGTGCATGTATATTCTTCAGTACCTGTTTAGGTTTTCCATGGGAAAAAAAAGCACAAAATTAATTGAAAATGAGGTGGCCAGTATAGGTTTGTGAATTTTGTACACTGGGAGAACTATGGACTCATCAGAGCAGAAGTTACTTATGAAAAAAATTAATGAATTTATTAATTCGTTGCCTTACATTAATGCTAATTTTTTCACCTTACCTTTGCTTAGAGGAAAAGTGGTTTAAAAAAAGAATATGGAGTATTATAAGCTCTGGTACATATCATGGGAAAATAAATGGTCTTTGTAATTCACATTCTTTGCCGATCAGACTTACCTGAGATTTCTGTTTCCTCACTAACATTTAAAGTTCTAAATTTAATTTATTATCCTAATAATATTGAAATAAATTCATATCACCTTTCTTATGCTTTTCAGTATTTCATATCTGAAAAGGATTTGAGTGCAGATGGCCCTGACTTTTTATGAGGTCTTATATGGCTATTATTAAAACCAGATAAAGTTTAGATTTATGAAATCATTACTATGGAGAGAGTTTGTACTTTCACAGTATTTAGAATAAGCTACATCTGTATTATTTTGTGACTTGGATAGGAGGTATTTGGTCTTGCAGGGTTTTTTTGCCTTTTAAAACACATCAAATTCCACAAATAGGAAACAGTAGTTTCTCTGAAGTTTTCCTCAGAAAGTCATCTTTGGCATTGAAATATCCATTCCAGATTTTGATTTTAAGGCGTTTTCTGTGTAAGAAAAAGTGAAGAAACTCAAATCCTAATTGGGAGTGGAAGCAGGGTTACATCCTTGTTGGTGTAGTCTTCGCTGTGGCATCACAGTAATGAATTCCATGTGAGCAGCGATGAAGAGGATAAGTAACAGTAAGCTGAGAAAGACACGTACACTGGAAATGGCAGTTTCACATTTATATATGCATTAATTTGGCTGTGCTATTTCCTCCTCTTTTTTTCTTTAAGCTTGCCATCATCTCCTGCTTCTGGCAAATCCCAGTGGAAACCATCTGAAGCAGATGAACTGTCTCCACCAAAAAGTAAATTGAACACCCAAGATGGGATTCAGATTCTTGGCAGCTTGGGAACTTCTAGTCGCACTCGAGCCAAAATAAAAGATGAAGACTCTGATAAAATCTTGCGCCAGTTGCTGGGGAAGGAAATCTCTGAAAATGTCTGTATGCAGGAAAAGCTGACTTTGGAATTCCAGGATGCTCATGCATCCTCCAAGAACGTGAAGAAGATTTTGCCAGAAAAAAGGGAGCTGAAGTTAGCCAGACTAAGGCAATTGATGCAGAGGTCACTCAGTGAGTCTGACACAGATTCAGCTAATTATGAGGAGCACAAGAACACCTCTGTGAAAAGAACTGAAAAACCAAGGCCGCAGCCCATAGTGGAAAGTGTCGAGAGCACAGAGAGTTTGCATCTGATGATTAAGAAACACACCTCTGCTGCAGGACGCCGCTTCCCTTTTGGTATCAGGGTCTCTAAGTCTGTGGACGGCCACAGTCCTTCCCCTACTTCAGAGAGCAGCGATCCAGATAATGAAGCCCCATATCAGTCTGGTACTGTACTTCAGAGCCAGTTTTGTGGAGACAGCTCTCCATCCAGCACAGACAGTGCCACCACTCAAAAGGTTGCCACAAGCCCTAAGAGTGCTCTCAAGTCTCCATCTTCAAAGCGCAGAACCTCCCAAAATTTGAAACTCCGAGTAACATTTGAGGAGCCTGTGGTGCAGGTGGAGCTAGCAGAGTCAGAACTAAACGAGGAAAAAGATAAAGACCGGGGCAAAGGACTCATGCGGTCTCCACTTGGCCCTGCAGAGCCAACAGGGGATCAGATGAAAAGGCCTTTTGGAACCTTTCGGTCCATAATGGAGACACTGAGTGGCAACCAAAATAACAACAACAACTGTCAAACACCAAACCTGATCAAAACCTCATCAACGCTGCCTTTTGCCTCATTAGGAAGGAAGACAGCAGACAGCAAGGGAAATCCAGCAGCTCTCACAAAAGGAAGAAACAAACCAGTGAGTGCACAGAAAGGAGGAAGGGCCTTTTTCTTTCTCTTGTCTCTTTAAGTAATAAATAAGTTTTAACAGCTTCTTTCTGCCTTTCTATAGCAAAGCAAAAGATACACACAAAACACTTTACTGTATTTGACTTGTAGATGGCCCATCCCCTGTTTTAATTTTGGAGGGCTTTTCCAGGGAGTGGCAGGTATTGCTTCTGTACAGGGTTTGTATGCTTAGTGCACATGGTTCACATGTTCTGTGTTGAAAGCTTTCCACAGAGACGTGATTTGTTTGGAGTTGATGTTTGATGTTGCTCTGAGTGGTGTTATACAATGAGAATGTCATGCTTGGATCCATGGGATTTCTGAGGAGTAAATAACTGAAGGACTAGCCCTATCCTGTCCTATACCCCAAGACTAATGAGGCCAACAGGATAAAAAGAAGCAGTAGAATCTAAAGAGGAAAAATAACAGAAATGGTCCTTGCTGCTTCTGTGGGCGCTACAGCCATCCCCTATGTGTTGAAGCTGTCAGTGCCCAGCCTTCTTTGTTCACCCTTTCCTCATAGCACAGAGTCTACTCGTGGCAGAGCATATGGTTGATCTATAGCAAAAGGTACTGGATCCAGATCGTCCCCTCTCTGCAGTCAAAAGACTGCCCCTTCGAGGATCCCAACAGAAAGAGTGGTGTCTCCAGTTAGGAGACTGGCTCTCTTGTTCAAAACAAAGGGGAAAATACTTTGAACAAATGTATCTTCCAAGAGAGAGGAAGAGGTATTGAATGAAAGAGTTAGAGGTAGGAAATACTGTGAGCATAGTGTATTTGTGGAGCAGAGAGAAGTGCGAGCATCTGGAGATACAATAAAGAGCTGAGAGAGGAGGTATGGTAGATGATTTAATCCTCTGTGAAAGACAGGATGGGAGAGAAGGGGTGGATGGAAACACATGAGGTGAAAGAATAATTTCAAGATGAAAAAAAGAACATAAAGCAGGCCAAGAGGAGGAGGAGGAATAGTGAATTATATACTGTAAAGAGTCTGACAATGTAATGGGAGAAAAACACAGGAAAATCTTAGGCATAGAGGAGGCAAAAGGAGTATGGAAAAGAAATAGTGGAACGAGTCCGTATTGGTGGGTACTGCTGGAACAGTAATGCTATATAGCAGAATGTGAAGCAAAATGAAAAATTCAAAAGAGACCTAACAGGCTTAAACTGAAGTGGCACTGCATGTATTGAAGTTAACTTAGCATCAGTATGAAGTACTGATTTGAGCCTTTATAAAGATAAGCACAATCTAGTCAAACAGACAATTTAACTTTGAAGTGTTTTCGTAACACAATGGCAATTTTTTTTCAAAAGTGTGATTCAGATTTTATAGTAACAGAGGAAAAGAAAGTCTGTTTTCAAAGATGTTCTCATAGATTGCAAGGTCATGAGCAGTTTTCATAGTTCTCTAAAAAATTTTAAGAGTTGGATGAAGTAATTCTAACAGTATTGGCACACTACAAAACACATATTGTCTGTGAAAAGGCCATGTTTGCATGTCATTGTTGTCAGCATCAAAATTGTGGAAAGAATACATTTTCATACCAACCCAAAGGACCACAGCACACATCTCAACAAGGTAACAGATTCAGCCTCATTTACTAATTCAGAAAGAAATCTGTTAAAATGTTATTGTGAATATTTGACTGCATGCTTTGGTAGACTTCCATGTTATGCATGTGGTGAGCTCTGTGCATGTTTTTAACTGATACAATGTTGTACTCCCTTAGGGTCCTTCCTTCAGCTACACCAGTCTTTCCTCTAGCATATGGAATGAAGAACTTCTGTGTAACTATGTTTGGTATGTGCTTATGCATGATGTTGCATCTCTGCTGCTTTGTTTTCTCAAATTGCATGTGTTTGCTAACATTCTTCATAACTGGAATACTGGAATTGAGTGATGCACAAGAAGGGAAATAGGTGAACAGATGAATATCTAAATTTCTGGAAAAGCAGAAACTTATGATGGATTTCTGCTGATGTCACCATTGAACTGGCTGCAGGATTTCAGTTCTGAGGAAGTATTCATGCTTGTAAATCCACCAGGGAGTATAGTGCACTTTGGCTGAGTATTCAGCCTCTGTTGAATGAAAGACAAGTACCAGCTGAGAATGGAAATGAAATTTCCTCTCACAAGGAGAGCGAAAAGACCACAGTTCATGGCTAAATGGAGTACAGAGAACATGAGGCAGAATGCTGTATTTTAAGTCTAATGCTCTCCTATTTTCATATATTTTTCTTACTCTCCCTCAGGCTTTGAAGTTAAATCTGTTTTTTAAAAGTCTGATAGCTTTGACTGTGTTCAAACTCCTTAATTTAAACACGTTCCATCAGGACTATTAAAAAAGATAGAGACCAGTCCTGCAAGGTCCATAAAAACATGTTGGAAAAAACAACGTTTGATGAAATATGTGTTTATTTTATAAGCAAATACTTTGTAAAAATTGGCTGTCATTTTTAGTCATCTCTTAACATTCACAAATGATATTTTTGGTGTTTTTTTTTTCTCTTACACTGAGATGTAAATCCTTTCATTAGGCCTGGAAATGATTGATATTCACACCAAAATCATATATTTGAAGATAGTTCTTGGGAAATTATAAATTAGTCCTTCTGCTGTTCAGGAGCCTAAATTACTTAAAGTTACTCTTTTCTAGTACTTATTTTGTTGTTGTTGTTCACTTGTTTTCTAATGCCAGGACCTTCCCATACTTAAAAACTTAATTTCCATAGTGGAAAGGCAGTCTTGTTCTGAAGTCATTGGCACAGGGTATGTGAAACCAGAAGTGGAACTGTAAGGTTTCCAAGAGGTTTCATTCTCTCCTGAAAACAAAGAGAGAAATTCCAGTGCAGAAAACTAACTGCACAGCAGCAGTGTGAGGGAGCATCAGTGGGCAGCCTCCAGTCAAAACACCCAGCTGCCTGTCCAGACCGAGGAGTAATACAAAACCATTAATTTTATCCTATGTTAGAGCCGTCTCCTAGGTGAGGGCAGTTGCTTTAATTCAGTATTCCCTCATGTAAATGCTCTTGCCTGAGAAATCCGTGGCAGAGTGACATTTCGCCAGAAGCAGCAAGAGACAGGGAAGGTCTGACTGCCTCTGCAGAACTGCAGAGTCACCTGCTGGAAGGGTGAAGGTTGGGCCTGAACTCCTGCCTACCCCTCCAGACACTGTTGATGAAGGCACCATGTTCTGAAGCTGCCCCTGTGGCAATTGACACGTAGAAAAACAGCGTAGGAAACAAGGAGCAGAGTGCGCTAGGAGCACAGCTTGAGGAGGCTGATATTGTACCCACTGATTAGAACAAAAGTGGGCAAATTATGTGCCAGTCTATGGCATGAGATTTCAAAAAATCACAAAAGAATGGAAGAGATACTGTGCTTTTCAGAAATCAGAACACAGAAGTGAAGGCTCTCAGAGCTTCTAAGCCAGCCTTCTTGATGCCTTTTAGCATATGTTGTGATTTTTGAATGGCAAAGTGGATGCTTCTCGATAGTCCACTGCATGCTTCCCTGTAGCCTGCAGAATTTAAATAATAAAAGAACATCACCATCACATGCACTGCAAGCCCCTGGACACTATCTGAATTTTCCCTGAATGGTCTGGGGAGAGTGTAATTACCAATTCAGAGCTATTTTGAGAAAGACCCTTTCTGGAAAACAGTGCAGTTGTTGGTATTTTAAACCTTCATGGATTGTTATGTTTTGGGTGTTATACTTCTGGACACAGTCCCAAAACCATTTTAACTTTGGACCCTTATATAGGGGGTTTTATTAGCATCTTCTGAAATCTGAAGTCATTATACAAAATTTGCCCTCGGTCAGATGACATTCCCGTCCACCAGTTTCCAGCTTCTTTTTCTTCAGCTTCTCTTTAGCTTATTTATTTTTTTGTTCAAAATACTCAAGTGCATCAAAGCTTTGTAGTTCACATTTTCAAATTAGTCAAAGATCAATAGTAGACGATTGTATTAAATTATCTAGGGCCCTAGAGTAAATTTCAGATATGCAGGATGTGTTGGAATATTTTTTCCTTTTTTGGAAGGATCGAGTAGTTTCTTGTGCATTATAACTCAAAAAAAATGCTTGCAGTATTTTCCATCTTACATGTATGCTAATGAATGGCTCCTTCCCACACTTTAAATCATCCAAGATCTGCAGTACATTAAAGTAAGCACTAACTCACCGTATCAATACAAACCCCTGTATTAGCTGTAGCTATCAACAGCAAAAATTGTTTTGTGTGTCAGGGGCTGTCAGCAGAATCTGCCATCAGGTTTCTGTCAGATAATAAACTGGGCATGCTTCTAAAATAATGAGTGAATCTAACCTAACAGATATCCCACAGCCAGACTTAGTGCTGGATAAATTTACAACTTCAAATATATACTCTAGAAAAAGGATGCTTATTTGTATGTCTAATGAAATAGTTACAATTCAAACTAATACTATATAAAATCAATATGAAAGTAATTTAGGCCTTGTCCTAGATAATTTACAGTTGTTCTGTTGTGAATTGTTATGATCATGCATCAGCACCTGTTGCATGAGGGATTGTTTAGTATTTCTGTGGTGACTATAGACTGGAATAAAGCTATTCTCGTTTAGAAGAATCAGGCTCACAAATATGTGAGTTTAACGCAACATTTTCAGACACATACTCTCTTGCCCTTTGCTCTGGGTTTTTAACCTCCCACTAGTATCTGTCCTAGCTAGCCGTGATTGTGTTGTAGGAGTTCTACTGTTCAGTAGTAATAACTAAAAACGTGCCTTTTCACCTGGTTGAAAGTTGCTATGGGGCTGGATGCTTAATCAAAAATCCTTCAGCTGGAAGGTTGGTTGAAGAAAGGGGCACCATACTGGAAATTCAGAAAAAGGACATCTGAAAGGAAGTTAAGAGACTGAGTGTTACAAATATTTAGTGTTTAATTTTTCTACTTTAACTGGCAAGCTATGATTTTAGTCCCATACACAATAGAGAGACTTTTAATGTTTTTTTTTTATTTCATTTTACCTAGTGTGGAAATGGAGACACACTATAGAGAAATCATCCTTATCTGTGTATCTAATAAAATGTTAATGGTTTGAATAGAGATTTTACCTAAATTACAGTGTTCAAAGTGATATAGGCCACATGTCAGAAAGAGAATTACTGCTTGCCATTTTTCCTATGGCCTTCACCACCATCTTCTAGTTAAGCAGACACATAAAGTAAGTTCAATGAATCACCTTCTAAAAGTGTTTATTTCTCTGTGTGGATTATTAACAGGGACTAGATTATTCTGTTACAGGTTGAGTCAGAAACAAACAGGGTACATCTAATGTTTGTTGTAGCGGATTTTTTTATTACTATGGTTCTTTTCCATAAAGGACGAGGAATTTTTGTACATTCTGTCCATTATTACCAGAACATTATGACAGTGTATTAATTGATGCCATGAATTTAAAAGCTCCACATTTGTTTTCATTCATTTGATTTCAGAATAGGAGCTACAAGAAAGTGAGTAAGAATCCACAGTATTAAAAAGTATTTTGTGTCGTACATGTCTAGAGAAATAAGCCGAGACAAAGATTAATTTGATGTTCAGTACTTGCAAAAGGAATAGAACAGGGTAAACAAACACAAAGCAAATCCCTCTGTATTATTAGTGTTGCCATAAGTGATTTTCTTCTTTTTTTCTCCAGGCATGATGAGATTAATAGGAAAAGCCAGAAATCCGACAGTCAAAAGAGTACTGAAGAACCAGAGCTGCAGGAATTCTTCCTCTAAACCACATCTCATAATGTCTCACTTTGTTTGAAATACTTGAAATATATCCTTTTGAAACACTTATATGAGACATAACCCTCACCAGCAAAACAGCAGCTGTTAGGATGCCTTAATTTGTAGCAGTTAGACCATATATAAAACTTTTTTATGATATATGTGTATATGTAACTTGTCTGTAAGCTGTGCTGTGTAAAGGCATGGATGAGCAAAAGTAACAGTTTGAAAATTGTTGTGACACAGGCAACCTCCAAAATGTTTGTTGGGCCACGGAACACATTTTATACTTTGTGTCTTGCATGGATATATTGAAATATATCTTTAGTTCCCTTTGTCAATGGCATATACTGTCAGAGTTTCAGCCAGGACTCTGCCTGCTCAGCTCCTTAGTGAGACCAAGGCAAAAGCATTGATTTTTTTGAGTATGTTTTGTCTGTTGTTATTTCTATTTTTTGTAAAAAGGAAATAAAGATGATGTTAATAGGATATACTGAGTGCAGATACTTCTCATAATTTACTGTTTCATCTTTTGAGTTTTAAGTGTTTTATTGGTCTTTTTGGTGTTCATTGATAATGCGAATCCAGTATAATAATAATCCAGATAATGAATCCAGTACCAGGATTTCAGTTCATCAGTTGAGTCAGGAATTGCTTTAATGTTTAGTAGTCCTTTTTCAGCCTTAAAATATATAGAAATAAAATGAAAGCATAAATGAAACTTTAAATTACCATTTACTATTACTTGCCAAACACTAGCAATGTGCTCTGCTCTGTTCAAATTACTGAGTAATCTGATAACACATAGTCCATATTCTTACAAAGATGTTGTGATCTTTTTATTGAATGTTCTTTGAACCCTTCAGAGAAAATGCAGCCTCTTACTGAATTCGCTTTATTTCTGCTAAACTGAGTGCATTCTGCAGATGTGTCATACAGCACAACACCAAAAGCAGTCTACTAGCCAATCTTTACTTGACACATTTATTTATGTCAAATATGTATGTATACATTTGCTTTTTTATTACTATACTTCCATTTGAAGACTGCTGCAGTTTGATGAGGAAGATCCAAATACATGAGGATTTATTTTACTTACTGTTCTAAGTCATAGAAAGTCATAGAAATTTTGCCAAAGAAATTTTTTGTCACGAAACAATCATAGAATCATAGAGTGGTTTGGGTTCAGAGGGACCTTTAAAAATCATCTGGTTCTAACCACCCTGCAGTGGGCAGGGACCTTAGAAATTATAAGATTATGCAAATTATATGCCTGCAATTGCAGAACTAGTAAGTAAATAATGCAGACACTCAAGGATTTTTCTTAAGTACAATGCAGTTGCTTTCTATGTAGTTCTCTTGCCTGCGTTTTGCTGTGTTCATCTTGACCATTGGTCTTCCTTTCTGGTCAGTAAGAGAGAGGGACTTGCTGAATGTTAATTCATCCTACCTATTATAGATGTCTCATTTACAGGAGATAAAGTCCCTTCCTACTTACTACTGGGGAAGCTCAGGTAGTGAAGTCCTTGAAAAAGTTACTTAGTATTTGAATGCCTTTAATTAAGTGAGATAAATGTCTTTCTTTGGGTCACTCTTCAGAGTGATGTCATGTTTGGCCATGCAGCTGACACAGACCAAGATGACAGTTCCCCAGGCACCCTGGTTGTAGGCTTTGGATAAGCAGAGAGTACTACTGGGTGCCAAATGAGCTATCAGAAAAAGAAAAAAAAAAAAAAAAAAAAGAAAAAAAAAAAAAAAAAAACAAACACAAATAGGAATAATAAAAATGTGCAATTACACAAATGAAATTCTGACTTTGTTTCCACAGTTCTTATCTGTCACTTGGCTACACTTTGATTTTTGAGCTAAAGTAATAAACTTAGCACTCTAGCTGACCTGAGCTGTGTTGTTTAAAGAAACAACCAAACCTCCAAAAATAGCTGACAGGAGCAGCAATACCTCTAACTGGGCCTCCTGTTGTTCGCATGCTTATGAAAAATCTGAATGCAAAGTGAGAGGGGACATGTGCTGCAATGGCCAGAGTTCTGAAAGAGAACATAAGAAGGAGAGATCATGTGGCTGGTAAAAGGGCTTAAAACAAATTGGCAATTTGCATTTTTGGGAGTGGGAAATCTTTGACTATGGTCACGTGAAGGGCAGGAGCAGCAATCCTCCTGAGTGATCCTGACTGACCAGAGACATGTAAGGTCTGCCATAGCTATCTGTGGTATCTCCCTGAAGCAAGGGATAAAAATGAACTTCTGTGAAAGGATATGAAACAAACCAAGATGTAAGTATTGTCAAATCCTGCAAGAAGTCTTGCCAGTTCTGGAGACTGAAGATTTAAAAGTCACCTGCTCTCCGCAGGGTAATGATTTCTACAGAGTATCACAGAATCACAGAATGGTAGGGGTTGGAAGGGACGTCTGGAGATCATCTAGTCCGAGCCCCCTGCCAGAGCAGGTTCACCTACAGCGGGTAGCATAGGATGGTGTCCAAGTTTTGAAAGTCTCCGGAGATGGAGACTCCACTACCTCTCTGGGCAGCCTGTTCCAATGCTCTGTCAGCCTCAAAGTAAAGAAGTTCCTCCTCATGTTCCAGTTTGTGCCCGTTATCTCCTGTCCTATCACTGGGCACCACTGAAAAGAGTGTGGCTCTGTCCTTCTGACACCTACCCTTTAAGTATTTATAAGCACGTATAAGATCCCCCCTGAGTCTTCTCATCTCTAGGCTAAAACCCCCAAGTCCCTCAGCCTTTCTTTGTAAGAGAGATGTTCTAGTCCCCTAATCATCTTTGTAGGCCTTTGCTGTACCCTCTCCAGCAGTTCCCTGTCCTTGAACTGGGGGGAGCCCAGAACTGGACCCAGTACTCCAGGTGCAACCTCACCAGGGCAGAGTAGAGGGGAAGGAGAATCTCCCTCAACCTTCTGGTCACACTTTTCTTAATGCACCCTAGGATACCATTGGCCTTCTTCACTACAAGGGCACATTGCTGGCGCATGGTCATCCTCTTGTCCACCAGGAGTCCCAGGTCTTTTTCCACAGAGCTGCTCCCCAGGTGCAGGACCCTACACTTGCCATTGTTGAATTTCATAAGGTTACTTTCTGCCCAACTCTCTAGCCTGTCCAGGTCTTGCTGAATGGCGGTACAACCTTCTGGCACGTAAGCCACTCCTCCCAGTTCTCTATCTTCAGCAAACTTGCTCCCAAGTTGTTGATGAATGTATTGAACAGGATTGGACCCAGCACTGACCCCTGGGGAGCACCACTTGTTACAGGCCTCCAACTAGACTCTGTGCCTATAGGTATATATATGTATATATTCTCAGGCAGTGCATGGTGAATCAAATTATGCAAGTATTGTAGGGCAATTGAGATTACTAAATGAGATAGGACTGGGGTGCCAGAAGATGTTCAAGTTCTGGGATTGAAGGTATCTGCTAGGTAATTGATGTTGTGTCAAAGACTCACATCTCAAGTAATTGGATAATTGAATACAGCTGGGGAGGGCTGGGTGTTTCAAATGAGACCCACACATGCTGTTCACGTGACCGTGCATGGTTCCTGAGTGCACTGGGGCAGAAAGCAGTTTCAGGGCTAGCTAGTGCAAAAGAAAGACCAACTTGATGTAAGCATAAAAAGTAGTGTCTGGAGGGTTTTATCTCTGGAGAAGGTGAACTCATCTTGTATAAACTGCTGTTTTTATTGTTCCTAATTTGTAGTTTCTTTCCTACCTAGGGCCCCAAAGCCAACACGTGGTACACTCTGATGTCATACCTATTAGAGAAATGCTGATTCTGTGATCTTCAGCTGGCTGAAGCATGTGCTCTGCATATTTGTATGCTTAGTAGCTATAGGATCCAGGTGCCATAACTCCTGTTGGTTTACAATCCTCCAGACAAATCCCTCCTCACATTGGTCTTAAATCAGGCTTCTATCAGCAAAACATAAGCATTTCCCAGAGGCAGAATAGTTGATCAGGGAGTTTCTAGCAAACCTGTTCAGAAAATACCAGTTAGCCAAAGTTTTAATAGGAGCACAAACTCCTTTTGATTACAACCCTTGGCGGAAAAGGTCCTCCCCGTCCACTCAGAAATTTCTTGATCAAAAAAAGGTAGTGAAGTCATTTGCTGGTGAACCTATATGTGCCCTTGTAAAACTTCTCCTTGGGCGCCACAGATACAAAGAATGGCTTTTCAAGTCCTGTCACTCCCAAGATGTTAGAATAAAATATCTCTGTGTTTGTCCTGTAGTGCTCTACCAAAGGTGAAAAATAGAGTGCTGGAAAGCAATAGTGAATGCCCAATTTTATGTCATCTCTGGCTCTCCCCTTTTCAAGAATGACAACAATTTGCTAGGAGCCTTGTTTTTCATGGTTGGTGAATTCTTTTTTTTGTTTCAGGTATTTGAGATGGGCAGCATATGAATACATGCAGTATCAAAACTGCAAGAATGGTACTTTATTACATCAGCAAGTTGGTGGGCTATGCTTTGGCCAGAATTAGTAGAGCAGCAGTTTGGTAATTATTTATTTGCCTTTCAGTCTCCATATAAGATGGCAAATACATTGGTTTACTAGGGTACTAATGAATAAAATAACTGTAGTCAGCATAGCTGCTATAGAAGATAAGGCAAACAAGTTAGACAAACAGTTTAGACTTAATATTGATTTCACTGTAACTGTCATTCAGAAACCTTTTCATAACATCAAGCTGACTTAAGATCCCTGGCATAACAAAACACAATTGACAGCATAACGGTAAAAAGAATACTCCCAACATCCACATATTTATTAAAAAATGGTAACTGTCTCAGAAATACATTCTCTGAGAGCTGATTTGTTCCATTTTTCATCACCTACCATTCCAGCAATGTCAGAATATGGCCATGCAACAGTCAAAAGTAAAGTAAAAATGTCACCACATCATATGCTAAGTGTGAATTAGTGAATGGATCTCATGGTGAGACAACTTTTGTCTGCATGTAGACTATGTTTCAGCTCCTAGTACCCTTGAATTATTTCGTAGCCTTTTAAAAAGCTACTTGATAAAAATCTGACAGAAAGGTCTGTGAAAAATGTAGTCCCTGCATATGTAGCATCAAACTTCAAGGCTTGATTGTGTGTCATGCAATGGTTTCTCAATGACAGAATAGGAATAATTTGTCGAACTATATTGCATTTTCTATTGTAAGATCAGAAATGTCTTTCTAACTGTACATCAACTGTATCTAAGTACAGCCTGTTACCTAATTAGCTTTTGTATAGCCTCGTTTCTTTGTTTATAAATGCATTTTGAGGTTGCAAGTAAGAACATAGTTGTGCATGAGAAGCACATTTAGCACATGCTCTGCAATCAAAGTGTCTGTCAAATGCAGAACTATGTTTGGTATAAATTGCTCAAGTGAAAAAGCCCAAGCACTGGGTGACCTGCAGGCCATCCTTTGCCTCTGCATAGTATTACTATCATATCACCTTCTTGGACACAGCAGACATTCAGCTTACTATTTGCACTCATCTTTTCTTTGTTATATTGACCAGTCATTATGTTACTTTGACCCAAGTATCAGAGGCTGCAGCCAGGAGAAATCAGGTAGGTTCTTAGTATGTTGCACAACCTCTTCTAGATAAAGATGAGGTGCTACTTATACAGCATCCACCATCCTTCTTGCACAAATTTAATAATACATGACCAGTTTTCCAGATACTCCAGATTTTGTAACATGGACTGCTTTTAACTAATGTGTATGGACAGCTATAAATACTAGCTGAAGCCATCTGTTTCCTGATGAAAATAATACTCCTTGACCTCTGCACAGCCATTTCCTTTCCCACTCTAACTGCTAGGTGTTTTGCCAGTGTGCTTACTGGCAAGCAGTGTGCAGAAGGAAGGAAAATAATTATTCTGGGTATATTTGGGGAACTGATAAGAAATCCTGATGCTGTTAGAACACAGAGCTCGATTTTACATACCTCTTTTGTCAGCCAACAATACTGGTTCAAGAAAAGACAAAATAGAATCATGTGGGTCTGGAAGGCAAGAGGCCTGGAAGGAATTTAGCCTCCTTCCTGTATAGATGTGAACATAATGTGATGTGAACATAAGATGGTGTACAGATATCTGTCGAACCTTGAAAAACTGCAGAATAGGGATCAGCTCAGGGGTTTCGCAGTACAAAAACTTGTGGACTGGCTATATACATATGTGTCTGTGTATGCATGCAGATAGATATCTCCATGGATGTGCAGTAGAAGAAGACAGTATTTACACTTTTCTCAGCCATGGGTATGGACAGCAAACCTAGAAATATAGTAAACAATGAAACCTGAAAGTGCCCAAGTGCCAAGCCATAAGGAAACACTGAAAAGGAGTTACTGGGGAAGAAAAACAAAAAAAAAAAAAAAAAAAAAGCACGTGACACAGATAAAACCATTGTCTTCCACTAAGCAATTAAAATGGAGAATGGGAATAAATGACCCTCCCTGTTGCTCTGCACGTTGTCAACTATGGGTAGAACAAGAGGCAGTGAATATAGAACTGTAGCAAAGGGTATGGAGGTTATGTGTTAGCAAAACTTTCCACAAGTAATGATAGTACCAGAATCAATAGCCTGGGGGAAGACGTGAAAGAGTCATAATTGGAGTATTTTAAGAACTGGTGGGAGAAACAGCTGTCAGAAATGACATGCCAGCAGCAACCATAAGAAATGCCATGGGGCAGTCAGTTGAACTTGCACGACCTTCTGACATGCCTTTCAGGCTGCTCTCTTTTAATGGGTCTGGGATTCAATTGTGGCAGAATCAGTTTAAGAGAGAAAACTGTTGAGGTCTTTAAAACTTGTGACTTTTATATCACTGTCAAGACAACCAACAATTCTGCTAGAGGTCTGTGATATGGTGTTTATTATCTGCGAACATTGATCAAATAATATCCACACACAACTTTACTACAGAATAAAATAGGTGACATAACTTTAGGCTTCCTTGAAAATGTCTACCAGAGTTATAGCAGCTTCTGAAGTATGTTTTGGGTCCATTAAGTAACAAGATAAAATACTTTTGCTCAGTGCAAGGCCAATTTTCACTCAGTGCCAGGTTTCTGAGCTATGAGGAAAGGTTCCTTTAGAGGATACTCAGCTTTCACTGTGCGTGCAGTAGTGGCACAGGGGAAAAGAGAAGCAATCATTCCCTGAGGGCAAATGATCTGTCCAGACTCGGTGAAAAGGAAGTGCCTCCAGTAGCAACTAAAGGTGTCCACTTTGATGAAGAGAAGCTGCCACTGCCCAAGGAAGCTAGC
This sequence comes from Eurystomus glaucurus suahelicus, assembly GCA_032159205.1. Classification (NCBI taxonomy): domain Eukaryota; kingdom Metazoa; phylum Chordata; class Aves; order Coraciiformes; family Coraciidae; genus Eurystomus; species Eurystomus glaucurus. Next base: position 57,863 of record JAVFHW010070932.1, read on the forward strand.
AGGGCAAGTGAAGGATGAGAGAGCAGCAATCCTGGAAGTGATTCTGGCACTGTATTTAGCCCTCAGTTCCCTTCCCTGCTGGTCAAACGTGGACTCTGTCTTTCTCTTGCTGGAGACATGCATTAAAAAGCATCCTAGAGATATCAACCACTTACATGTGGCTTCTTTCAGCAGCATAGGAAAAAGTTACTTTTGCCCTTCCAGTAACAAAGGGTTGAGCTCTTAGCATGAAAAGTGTGCAGTGGCAAAGTGCTCTTGAAAGCCAGACGTACTGCTGCTGCTGCCAGATTCTGAAAGAATGACAGGACAGAAGAGTTGCACCTTCAGCAACAGCCGCTGTTAAAAGTGCTCCCACTTCTTACTTAGCAAAAGCCACCGTCATTTCCACTACCCTGACACCTGCAAAGTGGCAGCAGTGCTGATGTCCTACACAACTGCCTGCTTTGCCAGTAATGGCAGCAAGGCCTGTGCAGAAAATAAGAGCTGCACTGAGAGAGCATGTGTAAAACAGGCTGTGGCTGAGTCTTTCTTTTTTTTGAGAGGGAAATGTTTGTAAGATGCCATTGGTTAAATCTGTTTACAGGTACTGCTAGCTCTGCAGAGCACTCACTTGCTGCTCACTGTTAACTGCTGATGTCACGGACTGATTCACTGATGTTGCTTAAGAAGTGCTCACTTGGCAATACGCAATAGGATGCTGGTTACGTCTGTGTCACTCCAGGTTCTTTATTTACCTGGGGAAGTTTGTTTTTTTTTTTTCCTGGAGCATGATGCCTGACAGGTCTCCTAAAGTAGACAATAAACTTTATCTTAAACATCTACCCACCAAAGCAGTGGCTAAGGCAGCTGCATTTGTGTGACTTTCTGAGACACTTGATAATAAGAATACCCTCTAGAGCACCCTCTTGTAAATGATGTTATAGTTCACAATTGTGCTTTGACTTCACAAAATCCTACTAGGAGAAAGATGCAAGAAATAATTTTACATACATTGCTTTTAATCAAATTACAAGCAGTGTTGTGTGCACAGTGCTGACTGTTCTTGCCTAAAAGTCACTTGTATGTCTCAGTGGTTTGAAATTGTCTGCTTGATATGTTCCCAGGCATCCTCTCCTAAACTGCTTTCTGAAGCTATTTTCCCTGTATAGTATGAAGTAGTTAGAAAACAGTCACCCATATTCACAGGCATTGCTAATTCTGTGATGGAAAAGTGCCATCCAGTGACATACAGTGAGAGCACTGGAGATAATTTTTGCCAGTTTTCAGTAGAATTGTGCTGTGTCTTCACAAACCTGACAGTCCTAAAGGTAAGTGCTTTAAAGAGTACTTCAAAGCACTAGAAGACACTGTGTACAAAGAATACTCACAAAATTAATTCCGTGTAGGTAGCCACACTGAAAGCTTTTGCTGTCTTCCTAAGAACAAGCTAAGCAAATGCTGCAACAGAGTCCACAGTAAAATAAACAGGAAGAAAATCCATTTTATACTGTAGCAATAAAGAAAATAGGCCTTCTCCTTCTTTGCTTTTTGTTATACTTTTACAATAAACATAAAATATATGCATATTTCATTAAGCAGTGTTAAATAGACAAAACCTCCATCTGGGGATCAAAGGCTTATGTATGTTCCAATTTATTTTGAAGTTTTGTTTATACAAGTCCATTACTGGAAAAGTAGTAATGCTTACTTTTTTTGAATTTCTGGCTTCCTTGGGCAAAGAAATTTGCCACATGAAAAACTGCAAACATCTTTAGGTAGCTATTATTCATTCCTTTCCAGCCTTTTTCAATAGAGTGAGAGGAGAGATTTGTACTTCCACCCAAAATTTTTAGGCCAGAATCTGGGTGTGTTTAAACAAGTCTGTTATCTGAACAGCCTTTGAAACAAGGAGCAGGCCATACCCACCAGAGACTAAGGGGAAGAGAGTTTGGTTTTAGTTAAAATCAGAAAAATCTAACGCACTTAGTGGAGACATACTATTGCTGTCTCTTAGAAAAGTGGTTGGCAATGAAGCAGCCACTTTATGCTGCTATTACTCGTATTACTGCACCTTTTGAAGCTGTTGAAAGTCACCATCCCTTGGAATTTTACGTTAGATACTGGAACAGAATGTATTTATTCTGGAAGCAAAGAGAGCACAAGAGTCCAGAGACAGGAGAACTTGATTTTTAATAAAGAATGATTTTTCACTTCTACCGTTGTCTTCCAGACGGATAGATGGATGGATGGATCTGTAGATAGATATTATTTTATGTGTATATGTACATATATATCTATCTCAAAAGATTTCAATATGTCATATAGGTTTAAGATATAACTTGGCAGCTACCTGTTAAACTAATGTGTTTTCTCTGGCATTTTGTTCTCCTCATTTGCTTTTATGTAGCAGACCCTATGTCAGTCAAATACTTTCTGTTCACAGTAATGGTAACTTCAAAACAGTGAAAGCACGCTGTGCAGGATGCCAGAGAGCTGTTTTAAGAAATATTTCACATAAAAGCCTTTTTAGGAGTCAAAGTTTCCCTAATGATATATTTAGAACTTGATTCAACATAAGTTTTGAAAGATTTTGCATACAAACTTTTTAGAAGTTAAGTTCAAACTGCGTGCTTTGAAATGGCATGTGAAACTCAGTAACTGCAAAATCATAATTTGAGAGTACAATCATCCAATTAGCAGCTATCCTTAGAGAATTAGTTTCTGTATTCTAGATGCTTTTTTTGTGCCACTTCAAGTGCAACATGCTCCAGGTTTTAGGGCATAGCTCTTTAACGCGGTCTTCAGCTTCTGACATTAAAGTATTATAAGAACATATTTCAGCAAACTGTTGACAAAATTATTATTGCAGGAAACAAGCTGTTCTTCATGAGGAAGAATGCAGACATTATTTGCGTGCAGCCACTTGGAGTTTAAGTGGAAAATGAACAGTACCCTGCATGTGGAACATGAGTGACAGAGCGTGGTGGCAGAAGAACCACAGCAACACAGAGATGCTTGCTGCCGTGTGGCCTCATTGATCACCAGAGGGAGACAGAGCGCGTAACATTTCAGGATAGCTCTGAAAGTCGCAAGCAATGCTCAGGGTAAAGGTAGCACAAGATACTGCAAGATTTCAACACAGTGATAGATATGCATAATAAGGAGACTTCACTGCTTTGCTCCATTTTCCTTATGATGGATATGCATATGACAAGAGAGAGAAGAGCATCTTCTTATCAGCTGAGGACAAAACATGCCGGAATAAAGGCAGGCTCACTACTAATCATTTTGTTTTAGAATCATAGAATGTATCAGGCTGGAAGGGACCTCTAGAGGTCATCTAGTCCAACCTCCCTACACAAGTAGCGACATCTACCTAGGTCAGTTTACTCAGAGCCTCATCAAACCTGACCTTGAACGACTCCAGGGATGGGGCCTCCACCACCTCTCTGAGCAGCCCGTTCCAGTGTCTATGACCCTCATGTTAAAGAACATTTTTCTAATATCCAACCTAAATCTATCTTTTCCTAGCTTAAAACCATTACTCCTTGTCCTATCACAAGGGTTTGTAGTGATAGGACAAGGAG
>JAVFHW010070937.1:0-49223 GCA_032159205.1 Eurystomus glaucurus suahelicus
CGTGGGACTGTTTGACTGACAGACCGCAGAGCAAATCTTTGGCTCGGAGGGAGGATGAGGAGCCAATGGGGAAGGGCAGGAGGAGGGGCGTCTGCAGAGCTGAGTATAAGTGGGCGGGGCGAGCCCGAGCTGCCGGGCAGTGGTGCTTCTCGGGCTCTGAGAGGAGCTGAGCGTCCCTGCAGCTTCGCCATCTTCAGCTCAGCAAGTGCCAGCAGCGGCTTCTGCTCGCCCTGGCCGCCCGTGTGGCGGTGGAGGGGCTCGGGGCGGGGCGGGGCGGTCACCACGGGTAGTACGGGGACGGCCAGGCCGGGCAGCTTGGAGAGGAGGGCGAGGGCACAGGGGGCAGCCGCAGGGAGTGGACGGCTTGTGTAGCGGTTAGTGGCGGGATTCACAGCGCTGTGGGAGGAGAAACAGCAGACTTGGGAGGAAATGTGGCAACAGCCTTAAGTAGCGCAGGTATTTCCCCAGCAGCTTCACTCCAGCGTTGTTTGATGTGTGGGTGATTTGGTGGTTATCGGCGTTAGTGACAGCCGAGCCCTTCCCAGCGGGTCCCAGAGTGTTCTAGGTGACTCAGAAGTTATTGTTTGGCTGTATTATACACATAGATGAGGCAAACTGCAGTGGAAATTTGGCTGTTACAGTTCTAGAAAGGAAATTTAAAATGATCTCTCTAAAATGTGACTGTACGAACAGGTTGAGAGGAGTCTACGTTGTTTATTAAACACAAAAGATACTCAAATAGCGATTTATTTATTTCCAAACAGTAGCTACATTCAGTTTTGTCGTAGTCGTGAATACAGATTCAGGTGACATTAAGGATCCCAGTTTTTTGATACCTTGCTGAGGTTGTCAGGGCTAAGGAGGGTGTGGGGGGTTTCCGTGGGCAGGTGTTGGTGGATTTGATACCATTTTTTTCTGACTCATAGCCATGAAATTGAGAAGCCCTCTGGAATCCTTCTGGTGTCACAAATCAGGATACAGCCCTTTGTAAATATTACAGGATTGAAAGGACAGTTTCATTGAATATTTATGTGTCATTTTTCACAATGGTAAAGCATCTTCAAATCAGGTGCCTAACTTCGTTAGCAATAAGTAATTCCTCTTTTAGAAGAACTGTTTGAAGTGAATAAGGCTAATTCATGTAGCTGATTTTACAAAATGGCAATTAGATCTTTATATATGAAAACCGCATTTTAAGCAAAGTGAGGTAACTTTTGAGCTAGGACAGCTCTTTTTCACAGAAAGACATTGTAATGAAAAGCTTGTGACCACTAATAAAGGAAAAATAACCCTCAGATTTTAAGTCTACCATATACATCAGGGTCTTTAGGACGGTTTTTGCTTAGTTTTTGAAAAAAAAACAAAACGAGACAACATGCAAGCATTTATTTCTGTTGAGTAATTAATCATGCAGTTAATCTTCTATTTATTATAATTTATCATTGCATATTTGAATTGGAAAGAAAAACACTTCCACGTGCAGGACACTCTGAAAAGCTGTACGAGCATTTAAAAATCTTGTGAAGTGAGACCCTGTGTAACATGAGCATACCAGAGAAAGACAGTAGAGGACCTGCAACTTAAGATTGAAGCTATTTCTTGGTGGGGCTGCTATTGTTGTGACTGTCTCTGGGAGCCATACTTTCTAGGTGCAAGGTTAGCAGCCTTTTGCCTGTGTTTTGACCTAACATTCCAGATGTAGCTGACCATCTATGTTTATCACATGAGGTCTCTGAACAAAAGCTGGCAGTACTAAGTTGTCAATACTTGGAATGCTAACAGACTCTGTAACAGGAAGTGTAACTAAGGAGTGCTGAAAAAGTCACGTGCTGAGTGAAAGTTTTGATGCACCTTGAAGATGAGTTTCAGCATAGCTCATCAGTAACTCTTAGTAAAGCCACCTTTCCTCACTCACTTCAGTTCCTGAAAGATACAAGAAAACAAATAGCGGTAGTTAATATCTGAAGTTTCTCTTGATTTCTGTACTCACCTGGCACTTGCATTTCCTCCTGCTGTTCATTCTGTTCTTGTTCATATGGAGATAATCTGGTCCCCATGCTGCTGAGAAATCTCTCCTCCAGGACTCAGTGTAGATGAAGACAGCAAATTCATTGCTGATCAGATCAGTCTTACAGACTGGATGGCCTTAGTTTTTCTCTAAACTGGAAAGGAGCATGCTTGATTACACTATACTACACTGGTAAAAAAGGGAGTTTTAAGATATGCAGAATGAAATGGCTAGGAAACGAAGGTTACCTTTTTCTTTGAAAAACTGTAAACACCCCTTCCTCACTGCAAGCAGTGCTTGAATTGTTGTGGTTTGCTAGTGATTCAATAATCAAAATCTTATTTGTAGTGTCTTTGTAGCAGACTGCACAGATTAGGAATTTAGTCACTTCAGTTAACATTCTTCCTGAAGCGGAAAACCACAACTAAGGGACTGAAATATGAAGAAAAAGTGGGAGATAGAATAAAAATAAAAAGCTAGAGCATACCTCTGTCCAAGGTTATCATTCATGTCTAACTTCCCCTGTCATCCTTCTAATTCTTTCAGGAGATGATAGAAAAATATTCTCTCTAACTATAGAAAAGCACTCTCAAATTTCCGTGCCATTACTCGGAACATGGTGATGCTTTTAAAGCAAACATTTTCCATGGCCTTAACTGCTCACAGGTCTGTCATGAACCGAAGGTAGCCACTGTGCATACCTAGTAAGTAGTATTCATAAACATTTTTATAATGTTTGACCTTAAGAGTGACCTGAAGATTAATGGATATGTTGTATCAGTTTTAATGGGTCTCTTCTCCCTTGGATGCACACATGTGACTCCCATTAGCCGTAATGGGAGTTATATGTGTGCCTAGAGGTTAGACAATATCTCTAAAGGTGCTGTTATGCTCTGTTGTATTAACGATCTCATAATTGCTGAGGTGCTGCATCTTTGCATTGAAAGCAAAGTAATTAAATCAGTCTAGTGTAAGTTGGTATACTAGCATACCTGGCATGTATGTGTGTTTTCCTGTGAGTCCCTCAGTACTCAGAGGTAGAGGCCAAATCAAATTTGGAATTTAAATTTTAACTGTGACTTGCCTTCCTTTTTAATATTTTTTTAATCCAAAATGATTTGAAGAATTTAGTTCCTAAGAAAGATGATTATTCATGCCAACACAGAGGAAGAATCTGAACTCAGTGTTTTATTTCATCATTAAAGCATGTATTGAGAAAGGGTCTGAATTGATTCTTATTTTTGATGTTCCGAATCATGCAATTTGAAAAAGGCAGGTCTAGAGAATTAACATGAAGCTTGATGTTGAATTTTAATTATGGCTTTGTTACTCAGTTCTTCCAAGTGCCTTTAGACAAAGCACTTCACCTTTCTTTGATTTCCCAGTATGTAAAATACCTGCTTGCTTCTTAGTGTTGTAGACATAAATTAATATCTGTTCGATGCTTTGAAATGTTAAGATTGGTACATCCAACTGTATTCTGCTGGCATAATGATGATAGCACAAGAGGAGGAAAAATCACAGCACCTACCTGATACAGCCAGTGGAAGCCTTGGTGGAGATGCAGAATTGTTGAGAACTGATTCTATTCTATAATTTATGATGCATAAGGCAGTGCACTGCCACTGAAAAATCTTTGATATGTTTTTTGGTGGAAGAGATTGTACAGTAGGCAAATTTATATTGTATAGACATTAGACATTTTTATCAATCAAAATAAGGTTTAGAATTTGACTGCCACTGTGAAAATTTGTGTGCTGTGTTCTATGAGTATTTTCATACATTTGAAAATCAACCATGATGTACACTTCTTTGAAGATATAATTTTGAGGAAAGAATGAATCTTAATATTTATATTCTGGAAGAAAAGAAGGGCTTATGTGGTAAACTCCACAATTAAAGTTGGGGGGGTTGTTTGGTTTGGGGTTTTTGTTTGTTTATTTGTTGGGTTTTTGTTTGTTCTGTTTTCTTTTTTGTCAGATGAAGGTACTATGTAAACTCAGTTTCACATTTCAGTTTTGCTATTTGTGAAGTAGTAGAACTTCCATCTTTTCTGTTGTAGTTTGTTTTTTTTTTATATGTAATTATTTTATTTGGCCCTTATTATAGGGGCCTAATAGGCCCCTAGGCCTATAGGGGCCTATGGGGGCCTAGTCTCTAATAGAAGGCAGCAAATTTCCACTTAGACTGCAATGGTAATGTCTTTAGGTCTGTAATTTAAAATACCTGGAAAAATCTTGTGAATGATTATGTAAATATACTTCCTTGCATTGACTCCAATGTATAAAATGTATGCTGTAGTTTGATCAAAATTTTCTTCCTCATGTGAATTACAAACGTACATTTCTTTGGGGTGTTTTTAGTAATTTAGGCTTATATCTCCATTACTCTTTCCTTCTAGAGAAGAAATAGTTATTCTTATAAGTGTTACATTAAGGTTATGTAGAGTATTTTTAAATAACAAAAAATTATCTCATTTCGTTTTTATATGTATACTTATCCATAAGAAAGAAGGAACAGGTCTGTTTTGTAGCCCTGGCAAACTGCATACCTTTAATTTCCAAGTTTTAAAATGTGTTTCTATGTACTTGAGGTTCTTTGTCCTAAATTTTTCTTTGATGGCATACTGTAAATTCCCAGAGACATGGATTATGTCCTATGTATTTTTACAGTGTCAAGCACCTTCCCTCTCATGAAGGAAGACTCTACTGGGGAAAAAAAATCAATTCTATTTTTGCTATTACTTGTAGATGAATTGTCTAAGCAGAATAACCAGCATCTTCAAAAGGATTTAGATTTTTTGTTTCTTTTTTCAGCAAAAATATGTTTATGTTATTTTTTCCAGTATAATGGTTGACAGAGTGAGTGATTTATTGTATCCCCCATATTTTAAGGGTGATTGAATACTGGAGCGGTTTGCCTAGACAGGTTGTGGAGTCTCCACCCCCGAAGAAAATTACAACTCAACAGGACACAGCTCTCTCTCTCAACCTGCTTTGAGTGGGAGGTTGGACAAGAGAGCGTCCAGAATTCCATTCCAACCTCAACCATTCTGTGATTCTGTGATTTGTGTAGTTGAGCCTTTTCATTGAAGACCAGCTTTTGAATACCAGTTCAAATACTTAAAATTATGATTGAGATTGAGTAGATTTTATCCCTATCTTAAATTAAAAAGCACATAAACAAAAGCAGTTAGCATAACATGATTTGATACATGGAGTGTTGTAAAGCTGAACAATTGAATGTATATGATGTACTGCACTGAGTAAATTACAGATTTCTCAGAATGGAAAGACTGTATACAGTACCAGTGTGCAAGCTGCCTAATTTTTAGCCTCATTTGACATAGTAAATATTGCAATAAATATTAATTCCATTAATTACCTGTTTATTTTTTACATGTAAACTCTTGATTGCCTTACAAATTGCTTTTATGTTAAGTATTCATAGTTTTAACATGAAGGAAATAGACTTTATAAGAGATTTTTTTGAGGATATAATAGTTTCGTTTTAACTGAGTCCTAGACTCAGCCTCTCAGTTTCATAGTCCTGTGCCTTCACTAACAGTTGTAAGCTGTAGCGTTCTGGAAACTAGGCATTCACACCCTTGGCTTTTGACTGTAGTTGTTACTGAAACAGTGCAAGTAGAAAACAGATTGGTGATACCATCTGAATAGCAATTCATTTGAGCTTGCCCCAAGTGGAAAAGAGACTGGTGATATCATCTCAGTAGCAATTTGTTTGAACTTGCTCCCCCGAGCTCTTGAGGATTTTAGAATCTTGTCAATCATTAGGTAGTATTCCATAAAGCTGTTGTGTATGCCAAGTACATTAAAAGTCACTGATTGGCATTAAAAAAGTCACTACATTGCATATGCCCGAATAATTAATTGAAAGGAGGCTAATAACTCACTCTAGATTAAGGATTCCTATATTAATTAAAAAAAAAAAAAAGACGTTAAAACCTAATGTTTTGGATGGTTAAATTTGTTAGTAGTCTATGGAGAGATTGATTTGATATGCTTTCTCTAGCTTGTGTTGAACCCAGGAACAGAAATTAGTACATTAGTATAAAAATTGCAGATGTCAAGGTGTGCATTAGAATAGGCTAGGAAGGGCCAGCACTTATCTTGACTGACTTCTTTCTATTTTATTTTAGTAGTCTAATTTAAACTTCATCTGTCCTTTTTATTTGTGTTCAGTTTTCAAGAAAGAGAGTCCAAATCTGCATTCTTTGGTGAGTGAATAGTTTGTCCCATTCAGTTCATTCTGTGGCTAATGTCCCAGAAAAATGCTGTAGGAATTCAGTGCTCATTAACTCAGTTTTCTTAAGCCACAGTTACTCATAGCTGCGATAAATGAACCAATCTGATTCTGAATGAAGGTGTGTGATGGATAAACAGGAGTATTTGGTAGGTTTTGTAGGGTATATATTAATAATGTTGTCACCACTTTGCTACAGAGTTTTCAAATTATGGCTTCTTTCAAATTAGAGGAGATTATCACCAAATATTTTGGCCTTGTCCTGGTTTCAGCTGGGATAGAGCTAATTTTCCTTCTTAGTAGCTAGAATAGTTCTGTGTTTTGGATTTGGTATGGGATTTGGTATGAGAAGAATGTTGATAATAGACTATTGTTTTTAGTTGTTGCTAAGAAATCAAGGACTTTTCAATTTCCTGTGCCTTGGTAGTGTGCGGGTGCCCCAGAAGCTGGGAGGGAGCATAGCCAGAGCAACGGACTCAAATTAGCCAATGGAATATTTTATATCATGTGATGTCATGCTCAGCTGATTAGCTGGAAGCTGGGGCTCTCTTCAGCGATTGTAGTTTCAGGATTTTCTGCTCCAGGATCACTAGCTGGGAATGGGCTCAGTCAGTGCGTGACGAGAAATTGCATTGCACATTACTTATCTGTATATTCTATTATGACTATTGTTATTATTAGTAGTATCATTTTATCTTACTTCAATTATTTAGCTCTTCTTATCTCAACCCATGAGTTTTACTTTTTTTTTTTTTCAAATTCTTCTCCCCATCCCACTGTGAGGGGGGAGGAGTGAGCAAGCAGCTGAGTGGTGCTTAGTAGCTGGCTGGGGTTAAACCACAACAGGCACATAATGAAAGAAAAATTTCATACTACTGCTCATGTACTTACATATGCAAAATCATCTATGTTTTGCAGATACCTAAAAGCAGAGGAACTGAACTTGAGAGGAAACGTGTTGTATTCTGATATCAGCAGCAACTTAGATCACATTGGTATCACATCAGAATAATGTTTTACAGCCTCTGCCAATTTAAAAATCAAATTGATGCCACATTTGTATAGAACAACACATTTGACTGACAGAAAAGGCTGTTATAGATGGATATGATGTTCTATCCTTGTATAACAAGGCTTTTGACTGACAGTTTAACAATAGTACACTTTCTATCCCATATATTCTAAATTATTACAGTACAAAACATTTTTGTACTTGCTGTATGTAGATAACTTGCACACTTTTTGTGTAATAATATTCAAGAAGAGAGTGTTTCTTTTATGTCTTAAAGGTGATGACAATTAATGAAGACTCTGTCTGACACTTATAACCAATGTCAAGAATTGTTATTGTGGTGCATGGAAATGTAAAAACTATTGGGGTACTTAGCTCCCAGTGAAGGATAAGCATAAGTCTTGACACATGCTGTATGGCTGATGAAATAAATCTCCTTGGAGAGTAATAGAAATATTTCTCAAACTGAAGAGTACCCTTTCTGGTTTATAATCCCTCTTTTCAGCTTTGCAGTTCTTTGCATCGCTGTAAAATGCACTTTTAATCTGAAACGTAACTGTTTAAAATGGCACCTATTAGCACAACAAATTTGCTTTCTGTGCTTTGCAGTCAACATCTCTCTGATATGAGACCTAAAATTCTTTTTCAGAACGATAGCTAGTGATAAGGAAGGTACACAGTTTTTCTTTTTTGAGTGTCTCTCCTTTTCTTTTGGGGGTGACATCTTTTAGTAAGTATCCTTCTAATTTTAAAATTTCCATTTTAAGTTCTTGGCATCCTTGTCTCTTCATATCTTCACAGCACTATGTACACTAACTTGTTTCTCAAAACACAGGTGTTTCCTATTTTGTGTAGGTTTTCATAAGAGCAGGGATGCTACAGTGTGTCTACATTAAATTTGATGATAATACAAAGTTCAACATTAAAAGCTAAACTTTGTAAACTTCAGTTTAGTGTTACATGCAGCTAAAGGAAGAATTCATGCTCTTCTATGACCCTCCCAATGAAAAATAATATAAAAAAATTTGCATGAAAAAAATGGGGCTGCATTCATCAAAACAAGATCTCCCTTTTATCTTTCTGATTATCTAGACTGGGAAAACATGATAAATACAAAGATTGCTTTTACAATATTGATTTTTTTTTTTTTAATTGGCTTACTGTGAAGGATATTTTTCTTAAATTACTTTGTATTTGGTAAGGGAATTAAATAGCTTATTTTTTCCACTTCATTATATACAATAAGAGGGATCTTGGTATCTCAGGTTTATTCAGTAAGATTTTATTTTTCTGTGAAAGGACAAATTCAGTATATGTTTTACCCAATAACAGGATTATTTATTGGCTTGGGGCAGTGATGGTGCTATTTCCTGCAAAGCACTGAAAAGATCTTTAAAAAAATATTTACCCTGTTACTAGTGATGCCAGCTCAACTCTCTGCCAGTTTTAGATAAAATACCAGTGCTTCTCCAGCAGTGATTTATGACATGGAGGAAGGGATAAAAGTAGTTTGGGAAATAATTTATCCAGTTGGAAAACGATCACTCAGAAAAATTGTAGTTTTATCAATATAAACTGCTAACTTTTTTTAAGAGAAGCCAAGTAAAAAAAAAATATCTGTGATGTGGAATTATATTCTTCTTCCCATAGTTCATTGTAATAATATAAACATCTTCTTAATTTGAGAGAGTATTAATGATAATAATCTGTATAGGGGCCAACTTCTAGAGCTTGTTAAAGCACGTGCTTTACTGAAGACTGTTGAGGTTGTAAACTCAGACTGAGTTCTAGTTTCTGAGCAGGATGTGTTATTTTGGTACAGAATTGTACTCTGCCTTCTCTCAGCTGACCTCATCTGTCTGTACCTCTTGTTTAACATAGCTTTTCTTTCCCTGGCGTATTTCCTCATCTTGTTTCACCCGTGTCATAGAATCATAGAACGTGAGGGGTTGGAAGGGACCTCTAGAGATCATCTAGTCCAATCCCCCTGCCAAGCAGGACCGTATAATCTAGGGCAGGTTACACAGGAACTCATCCAGACAGGTCCAGACAGGTCTTGAAAGTCTCCAGAGAAGGAGACTTCACAACCTCCCTGGGGAGCCTGTTCCAGTGCTCTGGAACCCTCACAGTAAAGAAGTTCCTCCTTATGTTGAGGTGGAACTTCCTGTGCTCTAGCTTGTATCCATTGCCCCTTGTCCTATCGCAGGGCACAAGTGAAAAGAGGTTGCCCCTTTCTTCTGGACACCCAGCCCTCATCTATTTATACACATTTATTAGATCCCCTCTCAGTCTTCTCTTCTCCAGACTAAAAAGCCCCAGGTCTCTCAACCTTTCCTCATAAGGCAGGTGTTCCAGTCCCCTCATCATCCTCATAGCCTTCTGCTGGACTCTCTCAAGTAGATCTCTGTCCCTCTTGAACTGGGGAGCCCAGAACTGAATGCAGTACTCCTGACTTTGCTCATTGTCCTTCATGAGCAAATACAGGTCTAAAACAGTCTCATCTTAGTTTCTGCCCCTTCTGCAGTTTTGGTTTCTTTTTTTTTTCTCTGACCTTTTGTATCATTGTTCTAGTAGCAATTGTCTGTCTAATCTACCTAATTGTCTTTGGTCTTTCTTGCCTCTTTTATGCTTCTCTCATCTGTGAACTCTCAGTGCTCAATTAGTGAAGGAACAAAAGGCACAGAAGAAATGTTCCCTTGCTGTCTAGTCTTGTCTTTGGCATTGTAACAGCTCAGGACAGAGGCAACTACAAAGGGCTGGTTTAGCTCCTTCATCTCCAGCTTGGAGAATATTCAGTAGGGATTTTTTGGTTTGTATTCAGAGACTTTTGTGTTTGGAATTAACTTTCTGCTGAGCATATGCAGAATGTAATTTGCAGGGATTCACAAAGGTGGGAGAATTTCTGCAGCATTCATGGAAAGCACAGCATTGAGATGGTTCATCCCATATACCTTATTTCAAACCTTTGTGTTTACGCTTTTAGGCAAAACATTTTCTCACTATTACTAAGGCCAAAGCATTTCCAATATACTTCATTTTTGAAGTGGACGCAAGATTCTTCTTGACATTCATATAATATGTAATTCTTTCCCTGGTTTAACAAAAATGAAGAGTGCAATCAAGGACAAGCATAAAAACATGCCAGGCAAATAGTAAGGATTTGTCACTTGGGGAGCTGAAATATTAGATTTTAGAACTGGGCAAAGTCTTATGTCTTTAAACATTTCCTGTACAATAAACACAAGAGAAACGTATACACATTTGTCAAGTTACCTTATTTTTCGAATTAAAAAAAAAAAATTAATCTCCTTAGCAGAGCCTTTTCCTCTCAGAATAAAGGCCTGATTCTAGAGTCTCATAGATATTTAATTTGCAAGATAGCATAATGAAAATACGTTAATAGCTTTTTCAATAAGTTAATAGCTTTCAAGTTCATACTAATTAGTTTGTTAAAATATTCTATTGGTAAAATAATTCTTCTTTTACCCAGTAAAGTTAAAAACGTAGCGCAGTCTTACAGGGACCATCTTGCCAATAGAAAGGACAGAATGAGAAGTAGTATCAAAATTTTTAGAAAAAGTAATTAACAAGTGAGTGAAGAGGAAAGCTGCCATAATTGCCACAAAGATAACTTTCTGTCATTTTACAGCAAAATCTGAAAGAGAGCAGGACTGGATCTTGCAGAGAAAGTAAGCATTCTTGGGAACAAGAATGGGAAGGCAGACTTGGTTGGTCCCAGGCATTCCTGACTACCTACAAAGCCAGCTGCGGGAAGAACGAGTGGTACCCTATTCTCTGCCCATCCTTGGTGGCCAGACTGCCATGGAATTAAAGCATACATCTTCACGTTGAGAAGATACCTGTATCTTTTATTTTCCTTGTTAATGTTCTATTGTTAGAGTAGTGCAATACTTTATTCGGTGAGAAGTAATGAAGTATGTTTTGTTTTGTTTTGTTTTTTTTCCCACTGTAAAAATCCATCTTTTTGCTATCTCCCCCTTTCTTTGGCGTGTCTTAGTAGTACCCTTAGATCTCCCTAGGGCTTTCTAAAGCAGTGCCTCTAATATCCTTATACATTTTGTTCAGCATCTTCATTAATGACCTGGTTGTGAAGCAGTGGCTTTACTGTCCCTATACCTTTTGTTCAGCATCTTCATTAATGACCTGGACGAAGGGCTGGAGTATACCCTCAGCAAGTTTGCTGGTGGTATGAAATTGCAGAGAGTGGCTGACACACCAGAATGCTGTGCTGCCATTCAGCAAGATGTGGACAGACTGGAGGGAAGCCTCATGAAGTTCAACAAGGGCAAGTGTAGAGTCCTGCACGTGGGGAGGAATAACCCCATGCACCAGTACAGGTTGGAGGTTGACCTACTGGAGAGCTGCTCTGTGGAGAAGGACCATAGTGTCCTGGTGGAGAACCAGGCCTAGAAGGCCAATGGTATCCTGGGGTGCCTTAAGATGAGTGTGACCAGCAGGTCAAGGGAGGTTCTCTTCCAATTCTACTCGGCCCTAGTGAAGCCACATCTGGATTACTGGGTCTAGTTCTGGGATCCCAGTTCAAGAGTGACAGGGAGCTACTGGAGAGAGTCCTATGGAGGGCTATGAGGATGATTAAGGGACAGGAGCATCTCTTTTATGAGGAAAGGATGAGAGACCTGAATCTGTTTAGCCTGGAGAGGAGAGGGCTGAGAGGGGATTTTATCAATGTTTATAGATATCTGAAGGGTGGGTGCCAAGAAGATGGGGCCAGTCTTTTTTCAGTGATAGGACAAGTGGCAACAGGCACAAACTGGAACACAGGAAGTTCCATCTCAACATCAGGAGAAACTTTACTGTGAGGGTGAGAGAGCACTGGAACAGGCTGCCCAGAGAGGTTGTGGAGTCTCCTCTGGAAACTTTCAAAACCTACCTGGATGTTTTCCTGTGTGGCCTGCCTGCTTTGGCAGGGGGGTTGGACTAGATAATCTCCAGAGGTCCCTTCCAACCCCTACAAATTCTGTGATTCAGTTCTCTGATATCCTTTGAATCCCACTGCAGTTTTTCACATTTCTTTCTCATGTCCTTTTGAAAACATGTGGTTGTACTATCTTCAGCTCCCTTTTGCTTCTGTTAGCTAGGCAAAAGGCATGTGCTCTGGTTTATTCCAAACAAATCTTGTGCTTCTTCCAGAGAGCGCACGTGCTTAATGGCCTGGTGGCTGTTGTCGGAGTGAATAACATAAAGTCTACCTGTTCTACCATCAGTCAAGGAATTCCCACCTTTCTATCTCCTGCCCCTCCTTGTTTACTGAGTACCAAAACAGCTATAATGTATTTGGAAACTCAGTTGCTTTCAGATTTGGTAGAACTAGGTCACTGGATTAAAATTTGAGGCAATATAGTCAGTTAGACAATCTAGAGTTGGGAAATTTTACTTGAGATAATTTATTGTGAACAAACATCAATCTCTGATGACTGTTTTGAGTGGTGAGAAGAAGAAAATGACAAGCACTTAGACACACACATAGACATCTGGTTGTCCCCTACCTCAGTCCAAGTGCACTTACTTTGCCATGAGTCTCAGTCCGTGCAAACACCTCTGATATGGTGGTGGGCAGCCAGGAGGTTGAGATGGTTTCTGTCTGCTAATCTGTGTCAGTGGTTTTTAGGTGGATCACTTGTACCTTAATGTTGTCTCTGCCCTGCTGTGGTTTGCCCACAGCCATACTCCCTGAGACATGTCCCTATTGCCTTTTGGCTTGGAGTGCCCCGTCCCTACCAAGTATGTTTCTCACACCTGTCTCTGTCTGTCTTAAATATGTCTGAGCAGGGATGCTGTGTGCTCCTCTGGTAGACTGAAGTTTTTTTCCACCGTTTTTATCTCGTTTGGGACAGGCTGGAGCAAATTTTGACTGGCACATGGCAGTTCATGACCTCCTCCCCTATAGGTCACTGCTGTACCTCCTGTTACTTTACTTAAAGCCTATGAAATGTGCTCATTTACAGCTGAGTGAAACAAGATGAATGAATAGACAGATAACAGAACATGTACCTCTTTTTGCCCGTACAAAACTATAGACAAAAAAGGAGGGCACTAACTTTTCCTCTCCTGTTTTTTTCATAGAAGGCAAGGTATTTGCATTGTCATTTATGGGATAAATGTGATGTTTACTACGAAGGAAGAAATTTTTCAGTGAATTTTAGTTTTATATAGTCATCTAGTAGGAGTATTCCTTTTAGAGTGGTATTAGATAGGAAAGACGAGCATAAAAATTGCGTTTGAGGTCCTGTCTCTCTTATATTTTTAATTAGTGGTTCTTCTTCCTTACAGTACAGCTGCTATAATTCCCAATTAAGCAATTAACTGTACTCATCGGGTAAAAAAAATAATAATTTTGAGACTTAAATTTAGCTCATACTCCCTAGGAATATGAAGATCTGGTCAACATGTGAATTTTCTTGTTAAAACTCCAGCTTTCAGTTCATTCAGATGTCTCTCAAATGGCCCACTTTATTCTGACTAATGCAACCCTTCAGAAAATGTTCTCACTCTCTGTGAACAGGGTGTCTCATTTTTACATTTGCTACAATTGGTTAAGCTACTTTGCTTTTGTATTTTTATCCTAATACCATTTTTCTTCTTGTTCTGGAAAATAATTTCCTGGTTCCATACTTAGTTGAAAGTATTTTTTCTGTTGATCACTATAAGATGTCAGTATTTTCAGTGATTTAATCTTCAAGCATAGCGCTGTATTAACAGTTTCATGTGAAATCTGGTTTGGTCAAACATTATACTGTTTTAACTCACTTGTAAGAAATTTATAGAATCCAATGTAGTATAGAACGTCGATGTTAAAAAGTATTCATATAATAATTACTCATTATTTAAACTCTGTTGGTATTTTGCAAAGGAGACAAAATCCTGTTCACATGGGGAAAAGGATGGAGCAGTAGAAAATTATAAATATTATTTTTTCACTGTGAGTTAGAAAAAAAATTCCACTTCTTCCAGTTTTTGTGGCAGTCATGAGTTTATGGAAGGAGTTGAATGAGGCAAAGAAGTTTGTATAGCAAACAGGGTCAGAATTGTACAAGGAGTTAAAATTTGTCTTGGTAAGCTTCCAAAAGCTATACCCTAAAGGAAACCATGTTGTTAGTATGTTACAGAACCTTTAACCTGTAGTTCAGTCTAAACATCTAGTAAAAGAAAGAAAGCTTGCCCTTTTCCTTAGCAGTTCCTTGGGGCTACATTTTAAACATTTTCATTCTGTTTAGTTGTTTTTATTTCAATGCATATTAACTTACGTGGGCATGCTTATTATGACAATTAGGAAAAATAAAGTGATGAAATAATGTTAAAAGATGAGGAACAAACGAGTATTTAAACATATGGCAAATGCCAAAATCTTGAACAAGGTGAACCCCTTTTAATGTTATGGGCTTAATTTTTATTTTCAATTCATGTGCAAATAAGACTATTTCAGTTCAGTATTAATGATCTAAGTAATCAAAATAGAGTTTTGCTTCAAACAGCTGAATATTTTGAAAGAATCCAATGGCAAACTTGCTCACTCTGATGATATGTTTTTGAAAGCAGGCTAGATAACTAATGTAAGATCATTTTTCCAGCTTTATGGTTGCTTGTTATTCTAAATTTCTCCACCTATGTTCACTGTATATTTTTTGCCTATATGTTTCTCCGTAAGCTTTGAGTTTACTGATTCTCCAAAATATTTGCTAAATTGGATTAATATTTTCTTCCTCAGCCCACTATGACTTAGAGAAACTAGAAGACTGATTTAACTAAAGGAGTTTGATACAAAAGTTAATTAAAACAACAGAAACCTGGAGGAGAATTCTGACAGTAGGCTCTTGCATCTGGTAGAAGGCTAAGCAGATTGATGCATGGTGGGTGAAGTTAGGCAGATTTAGATAAGATTAAATTTTATACTTGGGGTACTTAACCAGTGGAACAAATGGTATAGGAATATGATGGGTTCTTTAGAGCCTGGAGTCTATTAAATTGGAATTGGAGGTCATTTAGTACAATAAACTGTTGCTTTAGCAAGAGTTTATGTATTTAATTTGGAATCATGTAATTCTGTTGTCTGTATTATTCAGGAGGTCAGCATAGATGATCATAATGTTTTTCATAGCCTTAGGTTCTATAAATCAACAATTTGAGCTCTTACCCATGTGAGAAAGCGCAAAATACTGGATTAACAAGGAAAGTAAAGGAAGAAGCACAGTAGACCTGAACATGAATGATACTGTGACAGAAGACCTGTCATTCATCTATTAGGTGTCTACTCAGAATGGTGTTGCTTAGGTATGGTACTGAATTAACTAATGGGAGGAAGATGTTCACATTGAAAGTAGGAAGTAGGAGGGAATTCTAAAAGTATATCTGCACCTAGAAATGCAGAAGTAACTAGCCAATGCGCAGCATGCTACTAATGGAATTATTCTGTTATTAAGGCTGAAGCTAGTGTTTCTGCATAGTATTTTAATGTGCAATGCAAATATACTAGCTGATTTAGTGCTTACTCCAGTCGTCTCTAACATTAACACTGCATTTAATGACCTCAGTGTACCCTTGGAGTTGCAGTTGGCTTTCTTGGTAGGATTTTATTTTTGAGGAATTTCTTCTGTTTGAGCAAGGAAGAAATGTCAGTTAAATGTATAATGCATTTTGATTTCTTTTGGAGCAACTACTTTAATATTTTCCTAGGGAATTCTTGCTTTTAACTAGAGTTCATTAGTTTAGTTTCTTAATGGATTTTGTTCATAGAATCATAGAATGTTTTGGGCTCCTCTGTAGTGAGCAGGGATACTGCTAACTAGGTCAGGTTGCTCAGACTGACACGCAACCTGACCTTGAATGTTTCCAGGAATGGGGCTTCTACCACCTCTCTGGGCAACGTGTTCCAGCGTCTCACCACCCTCACTGTAAAATATTTCTTCCTTATATCTAGTCTACCCTTTTTTAGTTTAAAACCATTACTCCTTGTCCGGTCACAACAGGCCCTGCTAAAAAGACTGTCCCCATCTTTTTTATAGGCCCTCTTATAGTACTGAAAAGGCTGCAATAAGTTCTCCTTGGAGCCTTCTCTTCTCCAGGCTGTAGAACCCTGACTCCCTCAGCCTTTTCTCATAGGACAGGTGTTCCATCCCTCTGATAATTTTTATAGCTACAGTACTACTGGTCTCGCCAGAGTGGAGTAGAGAGACAAGATCACCTCCCATGACCTGCTGATCACACTTCTTTTGATGCAGCCCAGGATACAATTGGCCTTCTGGACGGTGAGCACTCATTGCTGGGTCATGTCCGGCTTTTCATCCACCGGTACCCACAAGTCCTTCTCCACAGGGCTACTCTCAATCCCTTCATCCCCAGCCTGTATTGATACCAAGGACTGCCCAAATTCAGGTGCAAAACCTTACACGTGGCCTCATGAGATTCACACAGACCCACTTCTCAAGCTTGTTCAGGTCCCTTTGGATGGCATCCATTCCCTCAGGTGTGTCAACTGCACCACTCAGCTTGGTGTCATTCTGCAAGCTTGCTGAGAGTACGCTCAATCTGACTATGTCATTGATGAAGATATTGAACAGCACTGTTCCCAGTATGGACCTCTGAGGGACACCACTTGTCACCGATCTCCATCTGGACATCAAGCAGTTGACCACTACCCTCTGAAAGTGACCATCCAACCATTTCCTTATCCACCAAACAGTCTACCCATCAAATCCATTTCTCCAATTTAGAGAGAAGGATGTTGTGGAGGACTATGCCCAAGCCCTTACAGAGGTCCAGATAAACAACATCCCTTGTCCACTGATGAAGTCACTCTATTACAGAAGTCCACTATGTTGGTGAAGCCATGCTGGCTGTCTCAAATTACCACCCTGTCCGCCATGTGCCTTAGCACATCTACCTCCTATAGTAGCCTTTATGCCTATGTTATCTCTGACAGACAAGTTCACTTTAATTACTGCTGGTCAAGTCAACAAAAACCAGTAACCAGTTAAAATGATGCTATCATTAGTCTGTATGACTCTGCCTCTCCTATTTTGACTTGTGTGCAGCTGGGAGGTGTATATAGTACCAATATAGTTAATCATACCTGTTTTATCTTCTAAGAAAGGAAAAGGTTTCATCATGAATGTGAGGTGACCATTCCAGCATCTCTTCAGCCCCTTTAGTATGTCTTTCTCTAATAAGAGAGCAAAGTTACATGGGCTACAGATGGAAAGAAGGTGCTTGCTTCATCCTTCGTTTACAGCCTGCGTATGTCTGCTTTTATTAGGGCATTCTCATGGTGTATTGAGAACCACCTTACTGAAAGATGGGAAACCTGGTCTGTCAGTTCACAGTGCAACAGGTATGAAGGATGGGAGTGTGAAGTAAGGAAGAAGAGGTTGGTGCTAAGTACTGGCATCATGGAACTGTGCTTCATCATCATCCTATGTCATTCTTCTGTGCTGAGAAGGAGAAATGTTCCTGTCCTTCTTGGGAGGTGCTTTATTCACCTGAAATGGAAATCAATGGTAGTAGAGATTAGAGGCAGCCACCTGAGCCCTTGAAGAGGAAGCAGCTGTGAGCTGCCAGATGCAGCATCTTTTCAAACAACCACCTCTTCTTGGAGGCAGCAAGAGTTAATGGTCAACGAGGTCTTGCAGCCTCTCAAACATATACATATGCATAAAGCAAAATGTGATTATGGGATAATGGTGTATTTTAGAACAATCTTCTGAAAAAAAAAAAAAAAAAGCCTTGACTTGCATTTGCATGAAGGTAGTAATGCTTACCTCTACATTTAATTGTAATGTGATTTCCTCAAATGAATCTTTCAAAATGAAGAGCAAAAAAAACAGGAATCTAAAAGTAACTGAAGTATCATGAGTAGGCAAATTGTTCTTCATCTGGAATAAAGGTGAAGCTCTAGCTCTGTGTTGTGGAAATTCTAGCTGAGCTGACGATTAGCATATCACTCTTGGGCATGTCTGATGTTTTTACCCTAGGACCGTTTTCTAGAGCTGTAGGAGACAGCTTTGCCATCTGATGGGGACAGCTGAAACTCCTCTAAACCTAATGCCCTTGCATGTATGTGTTGATCTGGGTAAGCTTAAAGTTAGATCTGTGAGACGACTCCTATTTTGATGTCAAAAGGATATTTTTTTTGCTTTTTCTTAATTTACTGCTTCCTTAGTGATATCCAGCGCTTGCATTTAGTGCTGCTTAATACCCCCTCCACACAGTTACGAGATATATTTCTACTATTACCGGCTTATGCTTTTTGCCACTAATGTGTTGGAATGTCAGCGGGGGATGTTGGATTTAGAAAGATAATGCACCACATAAAGAAACAGTTTGCCCATTTTAATGCTGAAGTACATGTGAAAAACGTTAAAAAAAAATTACAAAAATGAAATCTTCCTTTAGGTCCCTATATTTAAAGGAAAAATAGCTTGAATACTCAAAGTTAAAATTTTAATTTAAACTTTAAATACATTTTTAGTTTGCTGGTTAACTTATACATAGATAAGTAACATACATATATTAGTCTTCTTATATGGATAAATGATTTCTGTGATTGGTTCTTGGAATTCAGGATGTATCAGTGAGATACTGTCAGAGATTGCGTTTCTTTCTAAGAAGCAAAATCAAAAGTGGAAACTAAAGCACTATACAACACAATATATTTATTCTTTAGTGTCAAAACCAGAGCTGGCTAGTGTTTTTATTATAATTTCTGTCTTTAAAATGGCGACATTTGTTGGTTCTTCCTAATATGCTAAAAATAACATAAATTTCAAGAAGTACTTCTTATGTATGCAAAGCCACAGACTTTCCGGTACATGTTGCTGTATATGGTGAGTAGTTAAATATTTATTTTTTTGTTTTATTCATCTTTTGTCAGCTGTCATTGCTGTGTTACACGGTGCTTCTCAGAATGATTCCTGGAACACGTAATTAGCAGTATGCAGTAATTGGGAATAAGTACTATTAAAAACCAATATAATATCCCAGTTATTTTCTTTCTTTTACCCTCCACAGATGGCAATATAGAAAAGAGAAATTAAGTCAAATTATTTTAGATTTTAATTCTTATTCAGTTTTAGTTTATTTCTAATTTTTATAGCAGTTTCATTTAGTAAACTTCGTGTTGGTTTTGTGCAGGTAATAAAAGCTTTTCTACCTGTATTGGTTGCAGGAGTTCTAATGTTCTTTCTCTATTTCAAACATGATGGTAAAGAAAACAGTGTACCTCTTTTGTCAATTTTTTAATATTAACTTGAGATTTTGTTCTGGTGTTTTTCACTTGTCACAAACATCTTTCTGACATTTTTTAAAGTAGTATTTTCTAAGTTTTCACATGGAAGTAGGAAATATTCTTTATCAATTTCTCTTATATATAAGTGATATATGTATGTAATTAAGTTGAATATTTTATCTATTTAGTTAAATGCGCAATACTGTTTAGAAAAATTGGTGGGGGGGCTTTGCGTTAGAGGAGTATGTAACATTAATACATACCTACAGTGAAAACAAAGTGTCTTGAGATGTATGGAAATATCCTTGTTTTAAAAATGTGGAATGTAGACCAGATACAACAAAGGAACTATTATATCCTAAATTTATAATTGTTGCATATCTTTATAAGTCTATGTATAGCTATTTGTATTCTGGAATAAGTGTGGCCATGGACAAAATTCTTGTGATATAAATTAATTGGTAAATCACATTATGTAAGCAAGTTGGAAGTACGTGTGCCATATACAAACTTCTGTGCACTACACCAGGGAAGGATCTAAGCTGGCCTATGCTAACAGGTTAACTCTCCCTCTGTGAATATAAAAGGAAGCAAGTGGAAAACAATGTAAAAAGCACGGTAAAACTGCTATAAAAAGTAAAAAGCATCAGGTTTTTTGAAGTTTACCAGCTCTACAAAAAGACAATAAAATAATTATTTGATTTTTTTAGTACATAATTCAATATTGTGAAAACTTTCCAAAGTAAAGTCTTTAGGAAATTGAAATAAATTAATTAAAAATCTATAACTTTGAACTGTCATTAAATAAAATATAGTTCAAAGGAAGTAAGTTTTTTGATTTTATATGTTCTTAATATGGCTTGTTTCTTTTGATGAACAAAAAAATAGAGCAATTGTGGGAATTGTGGGTTCATGAAGGGCAGATCCTGTTTGACCAGCCTGATCTCTTTCTATGACCAGGTCACCCACCTAGTGGATGAGGGCAAGGCAGTTGATGTTGCCTACCTGGACTTTAGTAAAGCCATTGACACCGTCTCCCGTGGCATCCTGTTGGACAAGCTGACGGCTCATGGTGTAGAGAGGTGTTCTCTTTGCTGGGTTATAAACTGGCTGGATGGTGGAGCCCAGAGGGTTGTGGTGAACAGAGTTAAATCCAGTTGGTGACAAGTCACAAATGGTGTTCCCTAGGGCTCAGTTTTGGGGCCAGTATTTTTTAATATCTTTATTGATGATCTGGATGAGGGGACCAAGTGCTCCCTCAGTAAATTTGCAGATGACACGAAATTAAGCAGGAGTGTCAATCTGCTCAAGGGTAGGAAGGCTCTTCAAAGGGATTGAGACAGGCTAGATTGATGGGCTGAGGCCAACCGGATGAGGTTTAACATAGCCAAGTGCCGGGTCCTGCACTTGAGTCACAACTCCATGCAATGCTCCAGGCTTGGGGAAGTATGGCTGGAAAGCTGCCTGGTGGAAAAGGACCTGGGGGTACTAGTGGACAGCCAGCTGAACATGAGCCAGCAGTGTGCCCAGGTGGCCAAGAAGGCCACCAGCATCCTGGCGTGTATCAGAAATGGTGTGACGAGCAGGAGTAGAGAGGTGATTGTGCTGCTGTACTTGGTGCTGGTGAGGGCGCAGCTTGAGTACTGTGTCCAATTTTGGGTGACAGAGTATAAGAGAGAAATTGAGGTGCTGGAGCAGGTGCAGAGAAGGGCAATGAAGCTGGTGAAGGGTCTGGAGAACATGTCTTATAAGGAGCAGCTAAGAGAACTGGGGTTGTTTAGCCTGGAGAAAAAGGCTGAGGGAAGACCTCATTGCTCTCTACAACTATCTAAAAGGAGGTTGTAGTGAGGCTGGTGTTGGTCTCCTCTTCCATGTAAGAAATGATAGGACAAGAGGTAATGGCCTCCAGTTGTGCCAGAGGAGGTTTAGATTGGATATGAGAAAGAACTTCTTTACTGAAAGAGTGGTTAGGCATTGGAACAGGTTGCCCAGGGAACTGGTGGAGGTGTTAAATAATGGGTAGATGTGGCACTTCAGGACATGGTCTAGGGGTCAGGGAGATGTTGTGATGAAGGTTGGACTTGATGACCTAGAGGTCTTTTCCAGCATAAATGATTCTGTGATTCTATGAATAACAGGACTCTTAAATGAACATTTAAAGTACCATCTCCAGTTAAACAAAATGGCAACCCCAAGAATCTTGCAGGTGTTCAGCAAGGTGTGACTGTGATCTGACAACTCTACTTGTTCTCTTGAAGTTATAAAGCTTCATCTGCAGGAAAAAATTTTCTGAAAGTCTTTCTCTTACTTTATCAGACTCATGCTCAGAAACCTGTGAAACCTGATTCTGTTTATCTGTTATGAAAACAAAATAGCTGTCCCTGATCAAAGAATGCTTTTTCTTATTCTTCCAAATTTAAGTAATGCTGTGGATTGTGAAGCTATAGAAAAGAACTGCAGGGGAAAAGTTTGTAATAAGGAACGGACTTCCCTGCTGCTTCCTACAGTAGGTACATAAGGCTTGTAAACAGATTGTGTGATGAGGATAAGACAGAAGTAGATGTTGTGTAGTTTATTATTGTAGCTGAAAGAAACTGTCATCAACATACAGCTTGAGAAAACTGTTGGGATTTTACAGAATTATTTTTCATCAGTTTCTGAGAGGCATGTAGTTTGCAGCAGGATTTAACAAAAGCTGATTTTAGAAATACAAGTCACACTAAAAATCAGAAGCATTCAGGTGAGCTGCGTACTATTGTGAAGTTGCTAGTATGAAGCTGTTAAGTCTGAGAGACAGAGAAGGCTAAGAGGGGATCTTATCAATGTTTATAGATATCTGAAGGGTGGGTGTCAAGAAGATGGGGCTAATCTTTTTTCAGTGGTGCCCAGTGATGAGACAAGGGGCAATGGTCACAAACTGGAACACAAGAAGTTCCACCTCAACATTAGGAAAAGCTTCTTTACTGTGAGGGTGATGGAGCACTGGAACAGGCTGCTCAGAGAGGTTGTGGAGTTGTCGTCTTCTCTGGAGACTTTCAAAACCTACCTGGACATGTTCCTGTGTGGCTTACCTTACATGACCCTGCTTTGGCAGGACGGTTAGACTAGATGATCTCCAGAGGTCCTTTCCAACCCCTACAATTCTGTGATTCTGTATTCTACTAGTAACCTTTTATGAATAATACATGCTAGCACAGCTTGGGAACCGCTGATGTGAGAGAAATTACATGTTTAGGCCTCAAAATTATTTCTTTTAGTTTTTGTTGATCTTGCTATGAACATTTTCATTCCTAAGTAGGATTTACTCTGTTAGTCTTAAATGAAAGAGTGGGAGCTTTGGAACCAAACCATTTGGCACTGGAGCTAAGTTGAGGGTTGCTTAATGTGTGGATTGAAGATGTGAGACAGTTATAGAGTAACAGATGTTACAAATGGTAAAAGATCTGTTAGGTCATCCAATCTGTCTCCTTACAAATTCAGGACTATTTTCTACAGGACATTTTCGAACATTTTGTCCAATTTGGTTTTAAATACCTCAAGTGATGGAGATTCCACTACTGCCCTTGGGATGCTTTTGTACTGCTTTGCAGATCTCATTGCCAAGTAGTTTTTCGTGATACTCAGCTTCAGTTTTTTCTTTAATTTTTTTTCTATTACTTGTAATTTTTCTTTTCAGGGTAATTCTTTAACAATTCTAAATATCAGTCATATAAGTATTATGTGTAATTATTAGTATCACAGTGGCTGTCTGTGATACCTCTTAATCCTCTAGTGAAATTGTGCATTTTTAATTGTCAAATGTTTTTCTTTACATGTCAACATTGCTTTCGCTCTAATCAGTTCCATTGGTTTTCTCATTAAACTTATGTACGCTTACTTATCAGTGCATTGAACACCTCTTTGTGAACTTTTATCATTTCCTGGTGAACAGATGAAATGTTAGAAAATATTTTGGGTGCATTGTTATGGACCTGTGATAATGGCTTCCATGTTATTTCAAAGATGCATAGTGACAGTTCAACAAAGGGAAGGAGGAGTAGTCACACTTTAGCTATTCTGAGTGTTTATGCATGTACATTAGTCGTATTCCTCTGTAACAATATGTAAGCAAGGTGGAAGTAACTCCTCAATGCGTAAGTGACTTTCTGCTGAACATCTCCAGGTATAAACTTCACAGTTACAGCATGCAGATATAGGTTGGCACTGTTACAAACATTTAAAAACTGATGTTGTGGCAGCCTTGAATATCCTGGAATGTTCCTGGAGTGTTCCTACTGTGTGGCAGCATATATCCTTGAAAATGGTAGCTGTTATCATACTTCTGTCACCTTTTCAAGACCAGTATGGCATCTTTGCAACTGATTGTCTATGTGTGTGTTCCATTTCTTCCTATCCTCTGAAGCTGCAGAAATGAGAGTGTGTTCACTCCAAGTTCCTGGACACAGCGTGTGTTCTACCCCTTCCCTAAACCTAAACCAAGCAGACATTTTCTTGGATGTTACCTTGCATTTTCAAGGCCATGATTCCATTGTAACACCTATGTTACTTGAAAAAGGGATGTTATAGCACAGAAAGCAAGTTCGAAGGTCCTTACTGAGTTGAAGGACTTGGTTTTCTGTTTGATGTTGACAAGCTCAGTACTTCAGTTATGTGCTATTGAAGGGGGTGATTATTATTATCAAACTGATTAATGATAATTTCCTAATTTTCAGTGATTTGGTCAATATTAAGTATGTTATTTCTCTTACAAGTATGTGCTGTAGTTCAGTACTCTGGGTACATTTGACTCTAATTGGAATTTCCATTGCATCCTGACACTGAAAATGGTGCAGTGACCCAGGAAATAATTTTCTGTGTCTGTGTCCTCCTCCCGTAACCCTGTAATTTTTAATTAAATGGCAAGTGGTAGTAATTGGCCATTACTCTTCTGTCACAAATGTATGTGGACCATGCACATTTGAATGCAAACTACAGCTGCTCCAGTGATGCTTTCTTAATCTGCTTTTATCTCCCCAAAATAATGATTCTGATTTGTCTTATCAAACAGATATATCCAGTTATTCCTAAATATGTAAACAGTTCTGGACCAGTCATTCATGTTGTTCCCTTAAATTTCTGGTACAGCCATAAATGACTTGAATTTACCTAGCTGTCTGATCTCAAACCAACCCACAAGCTGGAAGTTATAGAGTAATGTGTTGTCTGAATAAGACCCGCTTCCTGATCCATCATATGTGCAAGTAATATCTGAATATGGAGAAAGAAATGAACAGTCCATGTCATGTGAGTGTTGTTTGAAAGATAAAAAACCCCAAATTCTAAAGTAGATGTTGGAGACAGAGATGTACCAAGAAAAAACTGAATTGACTTTGAAGTGAATTGACTTTGCACCGACAGTTTCTGTAAACAAGTATGAAGCATTGCTTTCTTATACTACAAGATTTAGAGAAGACTTCTAAGATGCAACAGTCATGGCTGTCAATCCTGCTTTGAACTGTTGCAGTTTTTCTTTGCAATTTTACCTTTTCCTGTTCTGACTCATTGACTTCTCAAATCCACTGTGTTCCTACTAAGTGAGCTGCAAGCTGCCAGCTCCAAATGCTAGGCAATTTTCTTACTATAAAAGGCTAGCTGGCTGACAGTTCTTATTTAATGGGGCACGATTATTGACCTTAGTTATACTTAAAATCCGTAACTACACTCAGGTGCAATTCTGTCTCAAAGTTCCATGTCACAGTGGACCTGATTTGTGGTCCTGCATGAGGCACAATTCCTCATGATGGTCGTCTTGTGCTTTATTTAGACTGAACTAGTTCCATCCCCTTCCAATTTGACAGAGTCATCAATCATAGAATCATAGAATAATTAAGTTGGAAAAGACCTTTAAGATCAGTGAATCCAACTGTTAAATCAGCACTGTCAGGTCACCACGAAACCATGTCCCTAAGTGCCACATCTACACAACTTTTAAATACCTCCAGGCTTCGTGACTCAACCACTTCTCTGGGCGTCCTGTTCCAATGCTTGAAACCCCTTTCAGTTAAGAAATTTTTCCCAATATCCAATCTGGTCTGGTGCAGCTTGAGGCCATTTCCTCTTGTCCTATTGTTTGTTACACAGTAGAAGAGACCAACCCCCACCTGTCTGCAACCTCCTTTCAGGTAGGTTCTCCAGACCCCTCACTAGCTTGGTTGCCCTTCTGTGGACCCACTCCAGCACCTCAATGTCTCTCTTATACTGTGGTGCCCAAAACTGGACACAGTACTCAAGCTGTGCCCTCACCAGCACCGAGTACAGGGGCACAATCACTTCCTTACTCCTGCTGGTCACACCGTTTCCGATACATGCCAGGATGCTGGTAGCCTTCTTGGTTACCTGGGCACACTGTTGGCTCATGCTCAGCTGGCTGTCCACTAGCATCCCCAGATCCTTTTCTGCTAGGCAGCTTTCCAGCCACTCTTTGCCAAGCCTTCTTGGTTACATGGAGTTGTTATGACCTAAGTGCAGGACCCGGCATTTGGCCTGGCTAAACCTCATACTATTGATCTCAGCCCATTGATCCAGCCCATCTAGATCCCTCTGCAGATCCTTCCTAGCTTCAAGCAGATCAACATTCCTGCTCAATTTGGTGTCATCTGCGAACTTCCTGAGGGAGCACTTGGTCCCCTCATCCAGATCATCAATAAAGATATTAAAAAATACTGGCCCCAAAACCGAGCCCTAGGGAACACCACTTGTGATTTGCCACCAACTGAATTTAACTCTGTTCACCACAACTCTCTGGGCTCAGCCCGCCAGCCAGTTTATAACCCAGTGAAGAGTATGCCCATCCAAACCATGAGCCACCAGCTTCTCCAAAAGAGTGCTATGGGAGACGGTGTCATTGGATTTACTAAAGTCCAGGTAGACAATATCCATGGCCTTTCCCTCATCCACTAGGTGGATCACCTGGTCATAGAAGCCCATCAGGTTGGCCAAGCAGGACTTACCTTTCATGGACCCATGCTGGCTAGGCCTGATCCCCTAGTTGTCCTGCACATGCCGTGTGAGTGCACTCAGGATGAACTGTTCCATAATCTTGCCTAGTACCGAAGTCAGGCTGACAGGCCTGTAGTTCCCTGGATCCTCCTTCAGCCCTTCCTGTAGATGGGCATCACTTTGGCAAGCCTCCAGTCATCTGGGACCTCCCTTATTAACCAAGACTGCTGATACATGATGGAAAGTGGCATGGCAAGTTCCTCTGCCAGCTCCTTCAGCACTCTCAGGTGGATCCCATCTGGCCTCATAGACTTGTGAAGGTCTAGATGTTGTAGCAGATTGCTAACTGCTTCCTCCTGGATTATGGAGAGTTTATTCTGGTCTCCATCCCTGACTTCCAGCTCAGGGTGCTGAGTACCCTGAGGATAACTGGTCTGACTATTAAAGACTGAGGCAAAGGAAACTTTTCAATCTAATGGTTAAGTGTTAAAATTCCACATGAATGTGAAGTAGCCTGGCATCCACAAATCGTTTGGTTGCACCTTGTAGTCCCCACTCTGGAGGCTGAATCATACTTGAGCCTGGCCCTCTGCTCCATCCTCACAACCTGCATCTGGCAAAATTCTCAGGTATGTGATGTTGTCATTTACGTAATCTAGATTTTGATCTGCTGTTAAATATTTCTGTTAATAAGAACAGAAATGGGCTAAAAAGAGAGACTTCTTATATATTACCACTGAATGATCATCTTTTGCGTCTAACTCTGTCAAATTATTTTTTCACCTGAGGGAATTTTCCTAGCACATCTTTTTCATAAGTATGCTGTGCACATAATTCATGGCTGATTTTTTTGAATCTTCGTGTCTTTTTCCAAAGTTGGAAATTGATAGTCTAATTTTCATTGGATGAACATGAAAATGAAACAAGAATTTCTGTGTTTACAGGGACTGCTAGGATTTTCAGTAATGATGTCTTAGGATACATAAGCATCTGTGACTTAGAAAGTGATTAATATACCATGTTTTGACAGATTTTGTTTACTGTTACTGAAGTTGTTGATGGCTGGTTGTTGCTGTAAAGGTTAACATAGTTATTTTAATATAGTTTGGTAAAGGAATCTGTAGAGTAATTTCTCTCAAACTTTCAATTTCTGCTGAGTTTTGATTTGTTTGGGTTTTTTTAAAATAAATATATTCCTTTTGAATATGCATTAATATTGAGAGAGCAAAAGCAGAAAAAATAATTTGACCTTTCACTGTTGAAAGCATAAGTATTTATCATTTTCTTCAATGATATTTACTGGATTTGAAAAGGATTAAGTGAATAGTAATATTGAACACCTATAACATGTGGCTTTTTGACCTATGGTGAGCTGTAATTGTTCTTTCTTAGTTGAAACACTTCCACATTGTTTGTAGGGATTACCAGTATAAATGCA
Source organism: Eurystomus glaucurus suahelicus (assembly GCA_032159205.1). Taxonomy (NCBI): domain Eukaryota; kingdom Metazoa; phylum Chordata; class Aves; order Coraciiformes; family Coraciidae; genus Eurystomus; species Eurystomus glaucurus. The sequence goes on from JAVFHW010070937.1 coordinate 27,959, forward strand.
GCCAGTTTAAAGTACACCAGCACTTCCCTAACATCTGGGAAAGACTATCCTTTCAAGAGGCATGACTGGAGTGATAGCAAACATTACATATCACAGAACTGAGAAACAATGTTGCTAATGAGCTTATCTTTTTCAGTAGCACTGAAGTAATTCCCTCACCCTCCTCACTCCACCCCCAGATCAGCAGCAGGGGAAATATCTTCTTGTCAATAAGAAACAATAAATTATTGGTGTCAATTATTGTCAGATAACTTGTGGTCATGAATCAGATCTCTGCTCTAAAGCTAATGCACAAATATAAATCCAAAAGATGATTCTTTCTCAGAAGTGCTCAAAAAAGGCAAGAACAAAGAAAGGCGAATTCTCCAGCTGTATCATGGTGCTTCACCTTCAGAATTCATTTGCATCCAACCTTCCCACACAGTCAGAATTGCTCTGTAGTTTGCCTTTGGTTATTATCTTCTGTGAAGCACAATAGGAGAGTAGCTACTTGTAGGAACGATGGAAAGGGTTAGCTGATGCAACCAGTGTTACACATCTACCTTGCATCAGGTGCTGAAGTTTGATATGTTGTCAAGAAAGATGTCAGCAAAAAAATAGCTGCGGGATGAATTAATTACTTTGAGGAAGGCAGTCTGCTCTTACCTATTTCTTTGTTGTTCACTCAGTTATGGGAAGGGATTAGATACTTACTGTGCACACAGAGTACACCTGAAATGTATAAGTCAAATGTTGTCAGGACCCAGTGAATTTATTGTGCATGTGCAGATTGACTGCTGTGTGCATATTTGTGTAGAAATGCAGGCAGTGGGACTCAAACCTGGGGGAAGGTGGGATGTCAACTGAATTCAAACTTGCCACTTAAATCTTGTTGTAGGAGAATATTACTCCTCAATATACTCAGCTACAATATTAGACAGAATTTTTTTCTGCCCATGACTGACTGCTCTTAGAGGCATCTTCTCCTCAATCCCACTGATTCACTCCACTGCAGATGTTTGGCGGTCGCTAGCAGTCCATCTATAATTTAATGGGAATCCTGAGCTTGTCCTCTTTGGGTCTAAAATGTGCAAAGAACATCAAGCTTCTCAGCCCCGATACTTAACAGCACCACCTGGCTTTGAAACTTTTGCTTACACTGTAGTTAGCACAGTGTTAGACCATACATACTTTACTGACGGGAGCTGCCTCCTGTATAGTACAATCCTCAATGAAAAGTTATAAAAACCACAACAAGCAAAACCCTCAGCAAACATAAAAAATTACTCTTCATTGGCAATACAAGTGTGCCCCTTAGTCCACCTGCCTTTTTTATCTTGTGGTGAGCTACTTTCCAGATGGGCCATTTTACATATGCAGGTGTGCAGTTGCTTAGTTCAAAGTCCTCAGAGCATGGAACTTGACAGTTGGCTACTGCCCGCTTAACCCTTGACTCTATTTGATCATGTATGAACTTGCTGTGAGTTGGGTTTCTGTTTAATTTTTTAAAATGCTTTGTGGAAAATAAAATACATTTTTCTATAGTCAGGGCACTATGATAGAGATGGGATTTTGTGTCAATAGGTTCCATGAGAAATTTCTTAATCTGTGTAACACTTTTTATCTAATATAGGAAATTGAATGGTATAAATCATATGTATCAAAATAGGTGAACAAAGTTAGACTAAGCCACTTATTCAACATATAAATATCTCCAGAAATGTTGTTTCATTTCATAGATGCAGGGGCTTGGGGGATAGAGCAGTGCACTCTAGTGCTCTGTTCTTCCTTTCTTTTGTATCCCTTCTTCAGTCTGTACATTGGTATTTGGTTGCAAGAAAACTGGAACAAAGAAAACATTAATGTGATCCTAAGTCAATTTGAGGTAATTCTTCTTCATAAGAAGTATCCAGATTTACCGTGATTACTATCAATCACAGTGATCAACTATGTCACTATTACTATTACTATTATGTGCATTCACATTTCTGGGAGCTTTTTATAAGTCCCCAACTCAACTTTTAGAAGAGAAGAGGGTACTTGAAGAATGGACAGAGTAACCTAGTAACTGAATGTGTAAACAGATGTTTACTTACAAAATGTATGTTGTGCTTTTAGAGATGTATTAGTCTGCAGCTGTTCATTACACCCTCCTTCACTGAGATAGGATAAATGAATTTATGAGTGCTCCAAGTTCATTTCAGTACAGAGCAAAACAGGTTCACATAAAGTAGTATCATCAATATTAAATAGCTACTGTTTTTTCCATGTGTTTTCCTTTCTTATCTGAGTGCCCCCAGATTAAACTGTATTTATTTAACTGACTTTTGCCGATTATCAAATCAGTATCTTTTCTTGCAATCTTAAAATTTATTCCTAATATACTTCGTTTAGATTATTTGAGATTGGGAATTAAATAGAAACTACACTAGGAAGCGGAAAAAACAAATCCTATTGCTCAGAAGAAGTAGTAAAATGCGGCCAGTATGTGCCAAACCTTGCTTTTAGATTTCACCTGAAAGTATCCTTCCTCTATGTCTTTTCCTAAACTGTGACACAACAGACATATAGAAGATGATTTAGAATTCTGGATAAGTTTTAGAAGTTACAGATGGGAAAATATGAAGTAGAGAGAACAGAAAGAAATATCATAAAATCATAGAAAGACTTAGGTTGGAAGGGACCCTAGAAATCATCTAATCCAACCTCCCTGCCATGGACAGGGACACCTCTCAACTAGACTAGGTTGCTAAAGGCCTCATCCAACCTGGCCTTGAACACCTCCAGGGACAGGGCGTCCACAACCTCTCTGGGCAATCTATTTCAGAGTCTCACCACCCTCGTACTGAAGAACTTCTTCCTAAGATCTAGTCTAAACCTACTCTCCTTCAATTTAAAACCATTTCCCCATGTCCTGTCACTGGACACTCTTGTGAAAAGTCCCTCTCCAGCCTTCCTGTAGATTCCCTTCAGGTATTGGAAGGCATATTATAAGGTCACCCTGGAGTCTTCTCTTCTTCAGGCTGAACGATCCCAGTGTCCTCAGCCTGTCTTCATTTGTTTTTAACAATTTAGTGAATTAATTTTGTATAAAGAAGTAGGTGGTTCCTAGACCTTTATTTTGTGATAACATATACTGGCAAAAGTACCAAGAAAGGAAAATGCCTTTTTATATTAAATATTATATGATTACCAGAAGAAAGTACATAGACTTTCCTTGAACTTAGCTGGACATAAGCTTTTCAGAAAAAAAAAGAAACTTCAGAAGAGCTTTAAAAAAATTGACTCTAATTTCAAGAAACAGCTATTTTTAAGACAACAATTTATTGAATCATATTATGGATATAGTGTACTACATGATGAGATTCTCAGAGGTATAGTAAATGATGTAAAATTCAAATACAGTCCCATGAGAAAAGATAATTTATCATATATAAAGCAAAAACTCCAAACTGACACTTGAACTCAACCGACTTTCACTAAGGTATGGGATGTTGTAAGTGTTCAATTTTTGTTAACATCCTGACAATAAGACAAATGCGAAGTTGCAATGTTGAACGAAAATTACAAAGTGCTACTTGTTTTAAATGAGTTTAAGGTTGTGAATTAAAAAATAAACTTATTGAATTATTTGAAAAATTCTATGTGACCATTTAAATAAAGCAGGTATTATAACAGATAAGCCCGAGGGTCCCATTTAAGGAGTTGTGTATGCACCATTGATTGTGGCACTTCTTTGTTCATGGTTCTAACATTTTCCTTTAAATATATAGATTTTAATAGAATTATGAAAAAACTGTACAGTATTCTTTACTGTGATTGCTCTGCATATTGATTTTCTGTAAAAATCACATCCAGAGCTATGCTATCTATATTGTAGTTTCAGTGCTGTGCTGTCTTCTAGGTGAGGTTATATTTTTTTACCACTTGTTAAAGTCAAGCAGAAAAAATCACTGATATGTGTCTATACCAAATTCTTGTACACACATTAAGTGGAAATAAATAAGAGAAAATAACCCCAAATCCTACTAAGAGATATGATAGTGCTTGATAAAGTCCTTGGGAATTGCAATAGCTACAAATAAACTCTCCAGTCTCGGAAATGATCAATGGCAGGTAGGCAATCTCCTTTTGGTTGTATTTCTTTTATTGTTCTGGTATGGACAATTACCATGTCAAAGGACTTAACCAACTGCTTTAAAATGTCATTAATTTTTTAAATGAAATGTATCACAGGAAATAGCTCCAGTGCTTAATTTCAGAAGCTTGGATAATATACTGTGGACCTACCTTGGGACAGGCAGTCCTCTAACATCTTGTTTGCCCTTGAGATTTAGAAGGAATCATATCTATAGTATTCATAATAAGTAGCAATTTAACCAAGTTCAAATTAGATCTGAACAAATGGATTAACAAGCACCTCATTAAAATTTTAATTTCCATTTCATTTATCACTTTTAATAGAATCAACTCTGTTTCAGGGTGGGAAAGGATTCATTTCCAAGTATAACATTAATTTCACTTGTTTTTATCAATAGCTTGATTTTTTTTCTTTAAAGCATACTTTGTGTAGTTTTGAAATATCTGACCTGTACATAAAAGTGATAAATGTTTAAAGAATAAGGAAAAATCTAGATTGATATAGTACTGAACTTTACAGTACTGTTGTCTGTAGTATTTTCCTTTATGTGCTAATGTATGCATACTTGTAATGATTTTAAGAAGAATAAATGGATGTAAAATAAACACATATTGGGGAGTCATTTAAATAACTTCACTGAAAACAGCAGTGTAAATATTTAAGTCAGAAGTAAATTCTGACTTAAACTTTACATTTAGATTCCAACTTCAAAGTGATATTTTAGGGTACAGATTTCTCGGACAGCATATATCATAAATGTGTGCAGAATTTTCATAATTTAATGTTTTCTTTCAAATAAAGCTATTCTAAAGCTCCAACTTGAATCTATCTATTACTGAAGAATTATTTTACAGGAAAAATGCACATCTTAAAATATGTTTTATTAACATTTATTTTCAAGGGAAAATAAAATAAATTATAGGAATATAAGAATTGTATCTTTTGGTGGTTCATCTGTCCTTTGAAGTTCCTATATTAATTTGTGATGGTGTCACCTTGTGTCACCAGGTGTCAGGTGCCAGTTTTAGTTACAAAAAGCTTTTTCTGCAAGCATGTTTTTCCTCAGGTGGCTACTTCATTCTCCTTTCCATTTTGTGTTGACATGCATTATACTGATCACTGAGAGAAACAGAATAGTTGCTTAGGGCCTTTTCCTATGTAGCACCAATATGAATGTCAAATTCTTAAGAATCTATCAAATAATTTAGAAAGAGATCCAAAGCACTTTAAATCTTTATACAACATATGGGAAAGCAAGTAGTTTCCACTGTAATGGTAGGCTGTGTGTTTGAGAGTGACAAAAGACATGGGAATAATATTTCAGGCACTTGTGAGATTCTTCCAGCACATGTTTTGAGCAAGAGAAAAAAAAAGAAAAGAACAAACAAACATCTGAAAAAGAATCTGAAACAACGAAGTATGCTGCTTATTTAAGATGTTAGGCTTCCTTTGTGTCAGTGCAGGCCAGGGCCAAACTTAGTAATCATTAGGTTTTTTTGGTGGCTTTTTTTTTCTGAAGAAATATATCTAAATATAGCTTCTTTGTGATATGATAATTAATTTTAGACATTGAGATGTTTTTCACTGAATTGATTGCAGCTATGGTGCAAAAATCTAAAACTGAATAGGTACCAGATCATTAATTAGGATCTTAAAAAAAACCAACAACCAACCAAACAAAAAACCAACCAAAATTAAACAAACACCACCCCCTAGGAATTCATTAAAAAGAAAGCTGATCGTTCTAAGAATCGGCATCTGCCATAGTAAAAGGTAACTAGCATGTTTCTCACTGTTTTTCAGTTAAAGTGGTTCTGAGAACCCAGGAAAGCTACCTTAACTGGTTAAGAAAGCCATAAATCAGGAAAATGTTCTGATTTCACATCTGAAACATAAAGAAAGATTAAAGACAAAGAAACCTTGTGTGAGTGCATATATATATATATGCATGTGGTAGTGCTTTTGTGTTGCTGCCAAGTGTAGCTGACTACTTTTTTTCAGGGAGAACTGCATGAGCAGGTTAATGAGGACAAAAGGTTGTCTGGATGTAAGTGATATATCGGGTCAGTCTAAATATGTTTTGAGGCCTCTGTTGTTCCACTGCTTCAACAGCCTGACTTTCTCTTCTGCTAGATTCCTTTATGTGTTTGAACTTGTGTTTGGCAAAAGAGAAGTAGAATCCTATTTTTGGTCTCCATTCTTCTTTTTGTGCTTGAGAGTTTTGTTTTGTCTCACCCCAAGTTTGTTCTCTGTAATTGTATCTCTGTTACAAAGATGTCTAATTTCATGTACCTTGATGTCACCCTAGGTCGACAAATTCATTTATATAGTACAGATGCAGAGCTAATTTATAATAGATGCCATTTTGTAGATCATACCTTGCTTATTTTATTAAGTAATGTTTTGACAGGTTCTAATCAAACTTTTATTTCTAACTTGTTGGAGACAAAAGAATATGTCGAGGCACTAAAAGGTACTTTGGGTTATTAAGGTAAATTAATTCTAGTAATTGCTGTGAAAGTAGAAGATTGAAGTACAGACTAAGGTTAATAAAGATAATTTAGACATTTTATTTATAGACATACTTTCTGTTTCTGTCAGGATTTACATTTCCCAGAATGCCTGTTTAGTATGGATTTCAACTAGTGGACTGAATGCAACTGAAGGCCAGGAACATAGCTGGAAAAGTACAGATAAGTTTTAGCTCCTTTTCCAGAAGCTACAGTTTCCTCCTGTAAAATGAAGTTATGGTTTATTTAAAAGATGTCTTGGGGAAAAAAAAAAGAAAACAAATCCAACCAAATAAACAAAAAGAGTCTGTTAAGCTCATTTGGCTGGGTATTTTCAAAGACAGCATTGCCTTTCTGCCATTAAAAAAATCACATGAAAAACCACAATCTGTTAAGGAAATGTCTGTCTTTTACAAAAAGACAGATGCAGTGAATAAGCATTTCTGTTCTGAGTATTTCAGTTCTATGAAGTACTAATACCAAAGATGATGATGAAATATTGTCATCAAAGGCAAGTCTCCAACACTGGCAGATATTTTTTAACATCCTTGTGATTGAAAGACTTGGAGCACTTTTCTTTTTGTATCTTTTTAGCATCTTAATCAAAATGTCTAAGGTACACAGCCGAATGCTTACAAAAGTCTAACGAGTCTCTGGGGGGTCTATGATGGCTTGCACATTTGTGATGTTATTTGATGGATTATACATTAGGCAATTTCAAGCATTGTTCAAGTCAGTAGACAATTCAAAACCATGGTGCAGAGTGGTTTTTAGTAAAAATTATAGTAGATTTCTTCCCACTTGAATGAACGGCAATAATATTTATGTAGAAATGCTCTTCTGATGCCTGTTATGACTTAAAACTTTAGATCTTGAGATTGATCATGTAGATCAGTTTCAAACTTAAAGATTATCATAGAATAATGTAATGGTTCCAATTAGAAGGGACTTCAAGAGCCCAACTCCTTGGTCAAAGCAGGACAGGCTGTTAGTTAGATTTATCCATTCTGGATTGAAAACCCCCAAGGATGCAATCTGCATAACCTGTCTGGGGGACTTGTTCCAGTGACCCCTAGGATGAAAAGAAATTTCCTTATATGCACTCAGAACCTTTCTTGTTTCAACTTAAATGTTCGTTGTGTGTACAGGTTAGGTGCTCTGACCCCTGACCATCTTGGTGCCCCTCCACTGAGCATAGTCAGTTTTATCAGTGGTTTTATACTAGTGGAGAAGGTGGCAAAATAGGATGCATTACTCTACATGCCAAATAGCAAGTACTGGCATAAAGTGGTAAAGGGCAATAATCACTTCCCTGGTCTACTGGCTGTGAGGCCATGAGGCCTAGGATGGTGCTGACTGCCTTTGCTGCCAGAGTACACTGCTGGCTTATTTCAGCTTGCTGTTTGACAAGACAGGTCTTGTCCAGCAGAGCTGCTTCCCGGGTACTCCATCCCCATCCTGTAATGGTGCAAGAGGTTCTTCTTTCCCAGCTGCAGGAACTGGCCTGTGTCCTTTTTTAAGATCTTACAGTTTGTGTTTGGCCATTCCTCTAGCCTGTACAGGAACCTCTGACCAGCAACCACACCCTCAAACATATCTACTGAACCCCCTCCAATTTGGTGTCATCTGCAGCAAAACTAATTCCATGGACTTCCGAAGGGCTGACTTTGGCCTGTTTAGGACGCTGGTTGAGAAAGTTCCTTGGGAGACGGTCCTAAAAGAAAAAGGAGCCCAGGAAGGCTGGACCTTGTTCAAGAAGGAAGTCTTAAAGGCACAGGAGCAGACTGTCTGCATGTACTCCATGATGAACTGGTGGGGAAAAAGACTGGCCTGGCTGCACAGGGAGCTTTTGCTGGGATGTAGGAGAAAGAGGAGAGTCTACCACTTCTGGAAGAAAGGGCAGGCTACTCAAGAAGAATACAGGGATTTAGTTAGGTCATGTAGAAAGAACATGAGGGAGGCAAAAGCTCAGCTAGAAATCAGTCTGGCCGCTGTGGCAAGAGATAATTAAAAGGAATTTTACAAATACACTAATAACAAAAAAAGAGTCAGAGATAATCTCCATTCCTTATTGGACAAGAGGGGAAACATTGTCACCAAGGACAATGCTGGTACTTAATGCTGCCTTTGCCTTGGTCTTTAGTAGTCAGACCAGTTATCCTCAGGGTATTCAGCCCCCTGAGCTTGAAGACAGGGATGGAGACCAGAATAATCCCCTCACGACCCAGGAAGTGGTAGTCAAGGACCTGCTATGCCAATTGGACATGCACAAGTCTATAGGGCTGGATAAGACCCACCTGAGAGTGCTGAGGGAGCTGGCAGAGGAACTTAACAAGCCGCTCTCCATCATTTATCAGCGATCCTGGTCAACAGGGAAAGTCCCGGATGACTGGAAACTTGCTGATGTGATGCCCATCTACAAGAAGGGCAGGAAAGAGGATCTGGGGAACTACAGTTACCTGGATGAGGGATTGAGTGCTCCCTCAGTAAACTTGCAGATGCAAATTAGGCAGGAGTGCTGGTCTGCTTGAGGGTAGGAAGGCTCTGCAAAGGGATCTGGACAGGCTGGATCGATGGGCTGAGGCCATCCGGATGAGGTTTAACATAGCCAAGTGCTGGGTCCTGCACTTCGGTCACAACAACCCTATGCAATGCTATAGACTTGGGGAAGTGTGGCTGGAAAGCTGCCTGGTGGAAAAGGACCTGAAGGTGCCGGTGGACAGCCAGCTGAACATGAGCCAGCAGTGTGCCCAGGTGGCCAAGAAGGCCACACCAGCATCCTGGCGTGTGTCAGAAATGGTGTGACGAGCAGGAGTAGGGAGGTGATTGTGCTGCTGTACTCGGTGCTGGTGAGGGCGCAGCTTCAGTACTATGTCCAGTTTTGGGCGACAGAGTATAAGAGAGAAATTGAAGTGCTGGAGCAGGTGCAGAGAAGGGCAATGAAGCTGATGAGGGATCTGGAGAATATGTCATATGAGGAGCGCCTGAGGGAACTGGGATTGTTTAGCCTGGAGAAGAAGAGGCTGAGGGGAGACCTCATTGCTCTCTACAACTATCTAAAAGGAGGTTGTAGTGAGGATGGTGATGGTCTCTTCTCCCAGGTAACTAGCCATAAGATGAGAGGTAATGGTCTCAAGTTCCACCAGGGGAGGTTTAGGTTGGATATTAAGAAGAAGTTCTTTACTGCAAGAGTGGTTAGGCATTAGAACAGGCTGTCCAGGGAAGTGGTGGAGTCCCCATCCCTGGAGGTGTTCAAAAAACAGGTAGATGTGGCACTTCAAGACATGGTCTAGGGGTTAGGGAGATATTCAACAAAGGTTGGACTTGATGATCCTAGAGGTCTTGTCCAACCTAAATGATTCTTTGATTCTGTGATTCTGTGATTTTCAGATAAGCTTTCAGGACTGGTGCATTACTGCTTGGAGTGATTTGATAGTTTATTATCTCTTGATAGAGATCATAGAATAGGGTACCTTTAAGTATGAAAGCCTCCAGTTCATCCAAAATGTGGTTAATTTGTGTTGGAACGAGATGATCTTTAAGGTCTCTTCAAAGCCAGAGCACTCTATAATTCTATAATTAGTGTTTTTCAACATATACTTTTATATAATAATTCTATATTGCAATGCAGAGTTGATAGTACGAGAGAAGATATTTAGAAGGAAATAACTTGTTAAGCCCAGAATATAAGTTTTCATTTTTATTTTGAGTGTCTTTCAACATGTTACCTCAGTGTTGTCATGGTAGAAAAGAGCAATAGGATTTCATTTGTTATTGTTGAAACCGCTGACATGTTTGAAAACAGACACTGTCTCCATAAACCTTCACCAATACTTGCTACAGGCTGTGAGGAGCCCATGAGAGTGGCTTCTGTGATTACCTCTCCTGCGTCTCTGCAGTTTTCAAGGCTGGATATATTGACAAAAAAACCCTAGAACTCTGGTCTTATATCCAGATTTTCTTTTCTCTTAAATCCAGGTTTTCTTTTCTCTTGGGTTTCTTTTCTGCCTGTGGTCTTTCTCAGCCTTCTTAGCAAGTTTGGTTTTTACTGCCTTACAACTCTTGGCAGCCAGTGTGGCAGGGAACTTCTGATAAACACAGAAGAGAAGACCTTTGACATTAGACATTTTTTCAATTATGTGGAAAAATGTTAAAATAAGAGTGAAGAGCTTAAAAGGGGGCTTTAACAACGTGTTATTGGCAAAATTGTGTGGCTATTTAGGATGTGGTTGTTTGGGGCTGCTCTGCTTCTGTGAAATCAGTTATGTTTGTGTTGTTCAAAGCATACCAGTGAACATAACCACAGAAATCAACTAGGAAATAAATAAAGATGATTCTTTGATCTTAATGTACTTAAAACATGAGGAAACTTACATTCAATTAGCCTTTTTGACAGATTTGCAGACCTTTTCCCAACTGACCTACACCTTGTTGACTCTACCAGGACGAGCTCTTCCACTCTTCCTATTGAATCTGTCCAGTAGTCAGAATAAAATTGAAGATCTGTTGGGTGAAGTAGTACAAGAAGTATAACAACTGACAAGGAAAATCAAGTTCATTATAAGAAAAGTAATTAAGATCTTTGTTTCATTTTAAAACGTGCAATATTAAAAAAGTTAGCCTAAAAAGCATTGTTTCGTACATGTTTAGAGTTAGGCATTTAGCAAAATACATGTCACTGAGTGATACTGCTGATTAACCTGAAGGAAATAAGTATAATGAAGTGTTTAGATGTAATCAATTATGTATTTAGTGAAATGTATGGCAAATATATTAGAACAGAAACTTTTTTTTTTACCACTTAGTCTATATCTTGTGATTTTTTTCATTTGTGTTCCTCTGAGAGCAGCTGGACTGTAAGAGTCCAATCTTCATTTGCTGTTACAAATCTTTAAACTTCACAGAAGAGCTCATTAAAATTCTGTTGTGTGAAATTTCATATTATATGACTAATTTGCTCTTTTTCATTTTATTTCCTATAAAAAGTAGTCTTGTAGTGTCTAGTCTAGCAGCTCGTGACTTAATCATTAGATTTATACTTCCTGTCTGTACAGTGTTGAAAGGTCAGTGGAATCAAAAAACATTGCCTTTGGCCATCCATTATGAGTCATAGACTACTCGCCTGTGTTGAAAACAAGTGTTAGACTATCTAAAATGCATTCCTTTCAAAGTTGCAATGCTTACTTTGTTTCCTTCGTAATCAGTGGAGTAAAATCTCCCAAGAATTTGCTGCTTCTAAGCAATTTGCTGAAGCAGCAAGTGATCTGACTGGCCTTAGCCACCTATTCTGCCAGCTCTTTAAAGAAAAGCTGGATTTAAGACAGGCAATGTCAGGGTAACATGCATAAAAATTGTGTATTTCTTTAACTATAACTTTAAAGAGAGAATGCTAACATTTTAGATGCTTTGTAATATCAATCACTGAACAATATTTGCAATTTCAGTCTCATACTAGAAATGCAATTAACTTCCTATACAGTTATTTCCTGAAATAAAAAGATAGTAAAACAAGGTAATGAGAAGGATTTGTTAAGAGTTTATTAAGGACTTTGCTGCCACTGGTCATCAAGTTACTATATCAATTTTCATATCCATACTATACGGACTCTGAAGTTGGTATTTGGATGCTACCTCCAAGTATGGCCTCTAAAGAACATTTTGCCAAAGTGCAGAGTTTGGTGCTTTTATCTTGGAATACGTGGCTTGTATGCCAATTAACCTAGCACCTAAGAGCAGCGTTGAACTAACTGAAGTACATTGACCCTTGCACTCCAAGCTTCTGTGCACTTCTGGTTTACGGTCTTAACTGTCCGGGGACCATATAACACTTAATGCTTGGTACATGCCAGCTTTGCAGTGAGCTTCATCAGCATCAATAAAAGGTGCAAGAGTGCTATAGATCAATGGTAAACCTTAAAAACATCTACATAGAATTCCCTGCCCCAATCTCTGCCAAATGCTAAAAGGCTTTGGGTACTATTCAGTATCTTTTCTCGGTTTAGTCATCTCATTCCAGTGACCTTGTGAGAATCTCTGTTAAAAAAAAAGAAAAAAACCCTCAGCACTCTTTTTTCCTGTTGTTTACTCCAGGATTTGTCATGTTTGAGAGTAAGATTTCTGCTTTCTAATGGAAAGTCTGACAAATACAGCAATCTCATCCAGCTTTGGAGTCAGCCCTGTTTTAAGCATAGAGCTGAGCCAGTTGACCTGAAAATGCCCTTCCCAACCTACATTATGAGACAAAATACACTGCGTGTTTCAGATTCCTGTTCTGCCAAGAACCCTTACTGTTCTGTGTTAGCAGAACTGTGCTGGCCTTAATGCTTCTCTCATTTAGGTGTGCACCATGATTTCTTAGTAATATTATTTTATGTAGAATACTGCTTTTGCACAGTTTACCAAAAGGAAATACATTTTGGTCAGAGGAACTTGTCTAAGCTGCTCACGTTTTTTCCAGTTTATTCATCTCTGTTAAGTCTCTTAGAGTGGAATTAGCAGAATTCCTAGAAATAAAATCTCTAGCGTTTATATATGGAGAATTAAAACCATTGCATACATTTTAAACTTGAGAATCAAATTAGATTACTCGTTTGGGAAAAATCCTGAAATCTTACTAAGAGTAGCATCCTAAGGGCCTTATATTTTAAGGGCATGCTAGCCTGTATATTTAAAACAACAATTAAAACTCTGGGGCCTGTGTGGAAAGGCCAAATGCCTTTGCTCTGTAGAGTTTGTAGATGTTAGCATGTAGACATTTGAATTGTCTTACTGCATCACACCCAGACTCTCAAAAGAGTGTCCAGTACTGAAGGCCTAGAAATTTTATAACAAAGCAAACATATTGTGATTTCTTTTTGGGTAGTATTCTCCAAGCTCCAAGCAATGTTCATCTTAGTTACAAGTAATGATACTGTGTTTTGTAGCCTTTAAACTTTTGTTCTCCATTTTGCTTATTGATCTACTTTTAAAACCTATAAACCTGTATGCATTGGTAATTATTGTCACATTCCTATCATTACGGTACAAACAATACTATTTCCTTGTTTTGAATAATTTTTATGGTTCTTTTTGAAGATTTCTAATTCTTTTGTTATGAGAATATATAAAATATTCCTTGCTGTCTTTCTTCATACTACTCATGACTTTATAGATCTTTGTCACATGTCTTCTGAGTTGGCTCTTTTCTAGATGGATGTTGATTTTATCTCTAGCTGTCTGGAAGCTGTTCTGTACCTTGTTTACCCTTCCTTTGCATTTTGTAAGATTAGATATTGTTTTATGATGGAAAGCTGTAAGACCAGCATATATAGATGTGGACAAATGAGTGGTAAGTAAGAACTACTATATCAATGGATGGAGTCTGTTTAATTCAATGTTCTGCTCCAAAAGTGATCATATGAGGTCCTTGGGAAGGAGAAAAAGGCTCAAATAGTTCATATGTATCCAGAAATCCACTAATTCTGGTCTTGATTATAGCTTCTGTGAATGTGTCCAACATGACATTTGGCTTAGAAGTCCATGGTTGCTCAAATTTCCTTGGTACCTTTTATGAGAATAGTCATTGCTTTTGTCTTCCTGCATTCCTGTACCAAAGAAAAACAAAAGGTTACATACTACCATAATTGAGATTGTTCATTCCTGAGTTGTACTGCCTGGCTCTTCCAGGTGAAGAGTACTGTCTGGTCCTGGTGACTGATTAGAGTCCATTCTGCCTGTTTTTTACTATACCCTCTTTTGCAGTTCAGTTTCAGACAGACCCTCTGTTGCAGCCCCTTCTGCTCCCAAAGGGTTCCAACACAGTCATCTTCTCAATTTCTTCTACAAGTGCAAGTGCAGAGGCCTCATTTAGCTTCTGTGCAATGAGTCTTAATGCTGCTGTTATATCAAGATTTTCAGTTGGCCTTATAAACTCCGTGACAGAGTTTTTGCTCCTGATGTTTTGGAAAGAAAAAAATAGCATTAAAAGATTTGATTCCTCCAGCTAGTTAAGACAGATTGTTAAGATATCTGGGTTGTTGTTTGTTTTTTTTTTTGTCTCCCCCTTTGTGTTTATACATTTAATCTGTTAAAATTTATTTCTATTTTCTTTGCTTAAATAAATTTTTTGCTTTTTTTTTTTAATTGCCTTCTTTGCTTTGCTATTTAGTCAATATGACATCCATAGTGATATTTCTTCTCTAGATCAGAGAGAAACAGACTGTACACCTATCATAGCACCCATGGAACAGAGCTTCCCTTCCTATGGTGGGTGGTAATAGCTAATGTTCTTTAAAAAAAGGTTATGAATCTTGGCTCCAAATAATTCCTATGAATCCTGTATAGAATAGTAACAGTGAGTAGTTCAGCATTTATGGCTACGTTAATTTTGTTTTCCAGTGCTAATTTGAATATATACTTAAATTCAATGTCATCTTCTGTTTGTATTTGGTGCCAGCACAAACTCTGATTTGGGAAGAGGAGAGGTGGCCGAGAAACAGAAATACATAAGAAAGCTAGGGAAAGAGGGAGGGGAAAAAATGGGAGCATTCAGAAGGGGAAAGAAAGTTCAAATGGTTAGAAGTAAGAAAGAAGAAAAAATGGAAAGTGAAAAGACAACGGACATACTATGTGGTGGAACGAAAATGACATTAAGAAATTATCCATTGAACGAGATCAATGGCATAGTTATTTAAATAGTAGAATCCAGAATATGCCAAGTACTAAGCACATAAGCATATAAAATTTGAAGTGCTAATGCACATAGGCATGTAAAAGCTGAAGTCTTTGATGGCTCATCTGTAAATCATTTGTATTTGAACAGTCTCAAATTTAATGGAGCTGGATAGTGGGAGGTGTAGCTTTGGCCTCCTAGTGTCTTGAAGAGCTGTTCTGATCTTTATGCCCCACAGGTATATAGCTAGTTTGACTTCTTTGTGTTTTACACATTTCCTAAATTACTAGGTACAGAGATGCGCTAATGTTAAGAATTATGATTATGTTTTTGTTTACTTTTAAATTTAAGAGGAACATGCACCTATGTTTTTTGCATTGTTAGTACATTTTAGGGAAAAAATAGTTTGATGGTATTGAGTTTATTTCTGCTAAGTGCTGAATACTTTTGGATGATGCCATCCAAGATTGAAGTCTTGCAAGAAATGTAATCAAAGAATCTGAATACATAGCTTTTAGTAATTGGTGAACACACACTATCTGTAGAAGTCACTTATCACTGATACAGATTAGATGCTGCTAAATGCATTGGTATGTGCTGCTTCTAGAACAAGCAGACTTTTATCAGCAAGATATTTTTATGAAAAAAATGCAGTTTTATACTGACAGGTTTTTATGCTTGAGTGAAGTTCTAATCTGAGTAGTGGTAAATTCAATTTTTCCTGTGTCCATTGAATTTAAACATCTGCTGACTGGGCTGTGTGTGTTAGTTAGAGCTTCTACCCTTAGAAATCTTTAAAGAGCTTCATGAAAATGGAGAATTCTTCCAGTTTCTTATAAAAAATACAAAAATTGAAAAAATTTCCTTATGCATTTCATAAATGCTGAGCTAAATGTGATACAGACGTGATATGTGGGTCTATAATAGTGTATTCACTGGATGTATTTTGGTATAGAGAAGTGCATATGAAAAGTAACCACTGTAAACTAGAACAGGAGGAAAATAATTTTGGCTTATCCTAGGGCTTATCCTTCACATTCTTGATTGTTGTGCACCACACAGGTGGGATTCTGCTATAATAAAAAGTATAATTGCTATGACCTTGATTGACATCTTGGATGCTGTTGTAGGATACAAAATAGATAATGATAGTGACGAGGACCTTGGAAAAATTTGAATTAAGTTAGAATTAAGTACTGAGACTTTAATGGTATAGAATATTTAATTACTTACAGCTCACGTTGTAAATTTTATTGTAAAAGTTTGAAATCTTCAGTTTCTACAGTGAAGTGGAAATACTCTGGTGGATGTTGCTTCTTACTCTTTATACTTCTAAACAACTGCGGCAGGGCTGACTTCTGTCACTAGCTCTATTTTGCACGTGAAATATCCCAGACCACAGAGAAAGTAGTTCTTGAATTTTCCCCAGTAGAGAAATACTCTTGGATCCACTTTGGGACACCAGGAAACCTCATTTCCTTCTTGTAATATTCTGTAATATTTTCTGAGAGAGTCTGTATACATTGTCTGGTTTGCCTGAACCTTAATTTAATAGCATAGAGTTTAAGAACTATATAGTGAACAATTGCATTACTGACACTTAAGAATTGAGTTTGAATCAATTGCTATGAATCAAGCTCATGAAAAAGGAGTTTTATGAAAGGTATTGGGAGTATTAAATGGAAGGAATATAATGAAATAAAATTAGTATGCTTATGCAAATGACCTAGCTATGACTTCATAATTTGTAATGGTATTCAGTTAGGCGTGTTTACACTTGTTAATGACTTCCTTTATGAGTGATAATTGATCTTGCTCATTATCATATTAAATCCTTGATCATATGTCATTAGTTGGGAATGTAATAAATGGTCTGTTTGATTTTTAGTGTAATGAACTAATTAGACTAATTAAAATCAATATATGTGCCAATATTAGACTTTGAATCCAAATGCTGCTGCTGTCTGCTGGCTAAAAATCAGCAACTCAGTAAAAAAGTGGCCTAATGCTGATTTATGAGCACTTGATGAACGTGAGGTAGAATAAATTGCTTGTAGTGGTAGAAACAGCATTAGTGAGCTACAAGATACTAAGTGCATTGTAAGGTCAGCAGTAAGGGCATACTTACATGTGTAGTTATGCAGCACCTTTAAACCTCCCTGGTTGATTAGATCATTCTTCAGAAATCATTTAGTTTAAATATTTTAAAGTGCATTAATCTATATTTATAAATACAATAGGCTGTGTATGTCTGAATGTACGTGCAATTTGTTGCTCTCTGTATGCATATGTGTTTATGTATGGTAGCACATTTTGTAAATTTTACATTTTGCACAGCAGTTGTATTTTTCTAGTAATCTGTGGATATACCAAATAGGTCATACTTTCAAATTTAGTAACGTACTGTTATTACAATGTACTACTCAACCATAGTATCCATTCACTTCTATGTTTATGAGGAATTTTGTTTATAAACCCCAAGGGAGACAGGAACACATCCTGTAATTCTGTAATGACCTTTTGGAGAAGAAGGAACTGACTACTGGGAAGGGAAATGGAATATTATTGCAGAATTTGGGATCTTGATAGTATAAGCAGCAAAAGAATAGTGGAAATCTGTTTGGCTCCAGGAAGATATTAGAAAAAAATGTGAGGTGATGGGGAGAATTACGCTACATTCTTATTTTCAACAAAAATCTTTCTCAGGGGAAATTTTTTGTACATGGAAGTTTTAAATGTAGATCTATTTTTATTTGAAAGTCTGTATTTTTTAAAAGGTCTTCCTAGATGCCTCATAGATTCTTTGTGGAACACATAATATTTTCAAAATATAGTATGTCTATTAATAATATGCATTGGACAGGTCAGAGCTTTATTTTGCCAGTCTTCCATTATTTATTTTGTAGTAATTCTATGTTTATATTGTCACCAAGAAAGCTAAGAAAGCTGTTGTTTCAGTTACATTTTGGTGGGACACAGGCATTCAGGATTAGTAAGGTCCCATCTTTCACTCTCACCTTTCACACCAGACATTTACATGCACGGTGTGGTGTTGAAAAGAATACAGAGTGATAAAGGAGAATTTAGTACATTTTTCCTCACACCTTGAGGGCATCATTTTACATCACAAAATTGTCAGTGTCCTAATCAGTAAAGCAGATTGAGTGATACAGACCTAATTTCTAGCTAAATAGTACGAATGCTAAGTACAAAAAACTCTTAATGTAAATAAGTAAATAGGAGGAAACAAAGCTCGGAATCTTATGGCTCCCAGACCTAAACTTAATCCATGAGGTCATGTGGCTTTTGAGGAAGTACTTCTTCCAATTAAATCACTGAAAATGTGGGTGTTCAAATATTCTAAATTTCAAGCTCTGTAGGAATAATCCCTTAATCATCTGACCTAATTTTGATGATGAATATTTTAAAGTAGTGGTGATGACTTAATAAGAGTTTCAGAAAGGCATGATTTGAAATAGATTTAAACAAGTACTTGAAGAAAATCTACAGCATTAATGTAGACTTAAATTGATAGTAGCCATTGAAATTTCTTTTTTTTTTCTTGGGCTTATAGATAGAAGAGGAGAAATTGTGTTCAAAATGCATACTGTACTGTGAGAATAAAATCTGTTAAAATGGTTTAGCATTTCAGTGGTTGTTTTTAGTTTATTTGAGACACTTAAAGTTTGGGAATAATTCTTCCAGTGTTTTTCACTAGATAATTACTAATTGTCCGATTTATTAAAATCAGGAATTATTAACAGGAAATGTTTAACTGATCATCATTGCCCATGGTATTTAAAATTTTAGTCTTTGGATGAGATCTGAACAGAAGCTTGAAAATTATGTGTAATTAAGTATGGGGGAGTATGTATTGATTGGAAACTTCATTATGGTAAGAGCTATATATAGTTCTCAGATAGAGTGAACATACATTTTAACAACACACTATACTTAGGGGAGTATATGCAGCTTGAATCCCAGAGAAAATACTTTGTTTTGTGCTTGAAGCAGTATACCCTGAGAACATAAATGAGATCCTTTATGTCTGAGATGCATTCAGTATGCATATTATCAGCCTCTGATCCAAAGCACATAACCAATGTCCTTGATTCCTATAAATGTACTGAATGTCCCGAGGAGCTGCCTAGGCTTGAAACATCTGACAGTTGTTTGTGAGGTGGCACAAGTTCAAGTACCTTTCTTAGCAGCAAGGGGCAGGGGAGACACTTCTGCTAGGGTTTTCAAATCAAGTTTTTGTCCTTCATTTACTAAAGTTGAGAAAGCAACTTATTTAAAATGGGGTGTCTCTCCATTAGTATATAAGTGCTCCACCATGTCTGTCTTCTTGTATGAGAGAAACAGAGAATAAAAAGAAAACTTATGTACAGTTTAGTTGAATCTTGGCTGAACAGAAAGCAACAGAAATTTAACCCTTTAGTTCTACTGGATTGGCTGTTAGCCAACATTTCTGTATGTAACTGCATCATTACTCTTGCTATTGTAAAGTTTAATGTCTAATTTTGAACTTTGATTTTTTTTTAAAGTAATTCTGTAGAAAAGAGGTTACTATCTTTGATACGATTTTCTTTGGTATTGTTTATTTTTTTTTTCCTGTGATAAAAAGAAGAAAATTTTCTGAGATTTTTGTTTTTAAAGAATGTTACTTTAATTCCGTCTTTCTTTTAGCAGTATTTCTCCTCACCTGTGAAATAACAGTTCACTGACCTAAATCTTGAACCTTCTGTGAGGATGTTTATCTAGTTACAATAATTTCAGCATTCTTTTTAATTTTATATGCATGGTATATTTTGCCCTTGCACAATACCTACGATATTGGAGAAGTGAGGGATTTGCATGGTAAAGATAAAAATGTTGGGAAAAGGGGGGTAAGACCTGTATCAAAATGGGTAAGAATCAAGGGACATGCAAAGGGGGGAGAAACTGTTGTGAGGGTCTACTATAGATCACCAAACTAAGAAGATGATATTGATGAGGCCTTCTACAGGCAACTGGAGGTAGCATCTAGAGCACACTCCTTGGTACTCGTGGGTGACTTCAGTCACCCTGATATTTGTTGGGAAACCCACACAGCTAGGCGTGTTCAGTCAAAAAGGCTCTTGCAGTGCATCGATGACAACTTCTTAGTGCAGGTGGTAGAGGAACCAATGAGAAGAGGTGCACTGCTGGACCTTGTATTAACAAATAAAGAAGGACTAGTTGGGAACATTAAGGTTGGGAACAGCCTCAGCAACAGTGATCACAATATGGTGGAGTCATGAATCAGAGGGTGGTAGTGAACGGAGTAAAATCCAGTTGGCAACCGGTCACAAGCGGTGTCCCTCACGGTGCAGTTTTGGGACCTGTCTTGTTTAATATCTTCATCAATGACCTGGATGAGGGAATTGAAGGCACCCTCAGTAAATTTGCAGATGACAGAAAATTAAGCACAAGTGTGGATCTGCTTGAGGGTAGGAAGGCTCTGCAGCGGAATCTGGACCGGCTGGAGCGATGGGCTGAGGTCAGTTGTATGAGGTTTAACAAAGCCAAGTGTCAGGTCATGCACTTTGGTCACAACAACCCCCAGCAACACTACAGGCTTGGGGAGGAGTGGCTGGAGAGCTGCCTGGCGGAAAAGGACCTGGGGGTGCTGGTGGACAGCCGGCTGAACATGAGCCAGCAGTGTGCCCAGGTGGCCAAGAAGGCCAACGGCATCCTGGCCTGTATCAGAAACGGTGTGACCAGCAGGAGTAGGGAGGTGATTGTGCCCCTGTACTCGGCACTCGTAAGACTGCACCTTGAGTACTGTGTCCAGTTCTGGTCACCACAGTACAAGAAGGACATTGAGGTGCTGGAGTGGTTGCAGAGAAGGGCAACAAAGCTGGTGAAAGGGCTGGAGAGCATGCCCTATGAAGAGCGGCTGAGGGAACTGGGTTTATTTAGTCTAGAGAAGAGGAGACTGAGAGGAGACCTCATTGCCCTCTA